>JZLH01S0089342.1:910-15896 GCA_001188425.1 Eucidaris tribuloides | reverse complement strand
CTGAGATCGCTTTACTTTAAAATGGTATATGTTTGATATTTTTTCAGTAACAAGGTGATAAATTCATTTCCAATAAAAGGTAACATTAAAAAAAAAATGTTTTTTTTTTCCTCCAACAAAACAACATTCTCAATACGTTATTTACACGTATACAGAAATACACATGAATGTAATTGAACAAAGTACAAGTAAATCAATAAAAAATTAGTACTTAAACTTCATGTGAAGATTACATACATAGAATAATGTTGTGAGAAATTGTAATAATTACACAAATTCTAACAACTATTAACATAAGTTTAATTAACTTAAACTTCTATATAATATGTCCATGATAAATGTTTTCAGTAACAGGGCGATAAATTGATTTTTGATAAGATAACATTTTAAATTACTTTTTCTCCAACAAAACATAGCATTCTTCAAACATTATACACATGTGTACAAAAAAATCATAATCATAGGAGTGTAATTTTCCACATTACGATTAAATAATCAATAATAATTTACCATTTGATCTTTATCTACAGATAACATAGATTATATTATGTGAATAGCAAATGTAATACATTTGATCAAGTGGCTAAATGGAATTGTGTATGGATACTTTACATAAAATCGATGTAATCTTTTGGTTATCTTAAATGTATTCCTCGGTGTTTCAAAAATATTTGGTTGGCCACAGAAAGTACAATTTATTAAGTATAATTAATCATACAATATCAACATTAGTTTTCAAGAATATCAAGATGTACGTGCGTACAGTGAAAAGGTATCAAACCCGCCAAAATCAGGACAAAGGGTATATTTTTAACAGAAGGTTTACTTTAAAATTGTATCTCCTCAGAATTGAATACTTGTTTGGGGTATTCTGAGATCGCTTTACCTTAAAAGGGTATATGTTTTCAGAATTGAGTACTTGTTTAGGGTATTCTGAGAACGACAGATAATTACTTTTTAGGGTCCATGTTGAAAGTCCATACACACATGGTGCACACCTTGTTATGACAGTGCCCCCCCCCCCCGGGAAATTTTATTGTTCTTGTTACAGCTCATACGAGTGTTTTCCAACATTTTCATTGTACATTTAGTACAAACTTAATTTGTGGAAATGGCTTTATTGGCTTTTGAAAACAAACTCGTCATATATTTTTATAGAAAAACAAAAATATATAACAAGATACTCAGAAATGAGTTGATTTTAGAAATCTGTACACCAAGAGGATAAATCATATTTTCTCGCTTTGCTACATAAACAGAAAAATCCACATTGCAAATTTACTCAAAACTAATGCGGATACAACTAAATTTACCGTATAACACTGACATATAATTGTATATAAATAGAGAGAAATTGTTTAGAGAGATATGTTTAAAAGTATTATTGTACTACATAAACTGTGCCCCAAATCTGTGGTGATGGGGCGGGGCTTTTTCAATCTAATCTCATATTTGTAGCTTTGGCCTAATGTGATATCGAAAAAACACGATTCTGGTAAACAGAATTGAATCCAAAACACTCATATCGATGCTTCGAAAACCTATCCTGTGTCAAAATATGCACTAAATCCAGACCAATCAGTATTTTAACCAAATTTGCCACGTTTTGGTCATATGGCCCATTTTCGGGCTATAATTGACAACTTCGTCATTTTCGATCATATTGAAATTTGATCTGAAAATTTTGTAGGGTACTTATGACAAACCTATTTGCTGTGAAACCTTAAACTGAATGTATTGAAAAAAGTGGTCTTTTATACTCGCTAGCACAACTTCGAAAATTGTCTTTTATGTTTAGTTTTGTTTTCTAGTGTTGTGTTTGTGTTCGTCTTTTCGTCTGTTACGTGTAATTATGACTGTGTGCACTGTGATTATTTTGATGTAACATTATCACTTTTTGCAGCCCTTATTGGCGTATTTTATCACTTCAATGTAATCGTATTTTACCATATTCTCATTCAGTTTGTAAGGGGTCCACCCATTTTATCAAGCAATACGTGGTTTTTACAGAGTGCTCGATCCTGTCAATTTTTATGGTGATGTATATACTTATTTGATTTGATTTATGAAATAAAGCTAAATTTTAAATCGAATTTGATTCGCTTTATTTTAACAATTTGGGTCAATATTGTCAAAATAGAGCGAATCATAAACAAACTTAGTCATACCAAGTGTATTTATAAATGAACACCAATGTCAGCCCTTTTAATACATTCAATAAAATGCTTATATTGATGAATGGTTGGCTTGTATTGGTAGTGGTGGTTTCTACAAGCGTCGATTCGGTCGTTGAATGAAAAGGAATGTAAAATGTTCTCCACCATCACTCTCTGTTGACACTCAACTGCGCAAGCCGCAATCAGTTGCGAATCATGATTTTCTGCGAGCCATACGTCATTGCTTAATGTTGCGTAACCTGAACACAAAGATTCATAATCACCAGAACTAAATAGTTCGAAAACACCGGAATCATTCTGTTTCAGGTAACTAGTTGTACTATAATTAACCGAAAGAGAAATTATGCTCACTTTTATTAGTAACTCAACACCCAGTACCTGTGGATTGAGCACACCAAAACAGCCAACTTGAAAAGCAAGCTTAGAAAATTTGGCGCAATTCTGGACATTCAATATAAGCGTGTCGTTAACTTTAAAATAGTGAACCAAATGTTTGATTTTACTAACATCCCATGTAATGTGAGGCAGTTGGAATGACGTAACGGGGCACGTGATTTGAACTGACGAATCGTCACGCGTGCAACTGTAAGATTCATCGGTAACCCGGAGAGGACATATAAGCTCATTTAGATCTACGTCATGAATATTAATTCCACTTAGTCTCGCTGGGGCTGAGCAGATACAGTCTTGACATATAAAGTTAGAGTTACTCTCTACGACCCATGTGAAGTTACAGTCACATATGAGCGGGTTGTTCGCTAGAAAGATTTCTACTTTCTGGCCGGTCGTCGTCAAAGTGTTTGAAATGATTGGAATGTAATTATTGTTCAACTGTACTGTATTTACACGAGGGAACACTTCGAGAGCGTCCATGCTTATCTCGTGTATGGCATTATTTCCAAAACTGACAGATCGCAAGAACATACCCAGTGTTGATACCATATTGCCGTTAATGATTTGAATATTGTTGTTATTGAGAAAAAGATAAGTGACGTGAGGCGCATAAGTCTTTAGTTCAACTTCCGACAAATGTACGATGTGATTGTCTTTTAAATGCAGTTCGATTACTGCGGGCAAAGAGATGTTGGGGAATTTTGCCAACGCATTTCCATTCAATTCCATGACTCTGACAAACGGAAATTCAATAGAAGAATTTGATGCAAGCCTAAACTGAGACATAATTCCTTCATTGTTGTTTAGTTCTAGTTCTTGCTGTTCTAAAAATATATGCAATGTCCTCAATTTTCAAACTGACGTTGTTTGATCGGAGGATTACACGCTTATGATTTGGATTCTGCATTCTTGGAATAATCACACGTTTTAACGGGTTTTCAGATATATCTATTATCCGCACACAATTTCCTGACTTTCCCGAAAATTTCAAACGCGTGATCCGATTTCTGAGAACATCAATTATGCATATTCTTCGTTCTACTCCAAATGAAAACGTAATATCAGTCAATAAATTTCCATATATATTAATGGCATTTAGAATGGGTGATTTTGGAAAAATGGTTGGATTGTTTTTATGTGATTATTAGCTAAATTTAAATTCTCTAGAAGATATAAAGTGGAAAATACGGTGTTGTTAACATGGGAAATCGCGTTATATCTCGCATCCAAAACACGTAGAGCAGGTAGGCACGTAATGAATGATATATCCTTTAGAAAATTGTTCCCTATCCACAGTGTGTCCAAACTGTCAGATCTCTCGAACGTGAAATGGTTAATACTTTGCAATCGATTGTATGATAGCTCAAGTGATCTTAAATAAGACATTGGTGGAAAGGTGTGTATGTTCCATAGAAGATTTCTTCCAAGGAACAGCGATCTAAGATTTAACCTCGGAAAATGAGTCTCGTTTATCTGGACGATTTTATTATTTTGTAAATAAAGGTTCCGTAACGTATGTATACTGTGAAAAGATGATAAAGATTCTATGTGGTTTCCCTCGAGATCTAGTTTGACCAAGTTATACGCATTCGTGAAAGCGTCGACTGCTATAGTTTTGATTCCACTGCAACATAGTAATAGTTCATTCAGTTCAGGAAACAGTGGGAGTTGACCTATTGTTGGTATCACGTTGTTGTTAGCGTGCAATTTCTTAGCAAGGATAACCGATTTTGATTTAGAGTTAAAATTTAAGTTGTTGCCATGGATTTGTAACCATTCGATATTATTGAGACCAACCAGTGTTCTGAGATTGTTATCATTCAGGTGTAATTGTTTCAGAGGGATATGCTGGAAAGTGTTTTCCTCTATAGACTTAATAGCATTGTTAATCAAGAATAGTGAGTTAAGCATGTTGAGACCATCAAGTTGTGGAAATTCAATAATGCCATTGTCGTTTAATGTGAGTATCCGCAATTCTGTCATGAACTGAAAGGTATTTGACTCAATACGTGTAATAGAGTTTCCAGCAAGATTAAGATGTGCTATTACGTTTCTTTGTTGAAGGAACGTGAGATCTTCAATGTTATTCCCACGCAATTCCAGTATCCTCAAGTTTGGCAGTTTAGTCAAAAACTCGGCAAAAACATAGTTCACATCATTACGTGCTAAACTTAGGCTGTGTACCGATTGTAATGGTGGGAATATAAGTATATTTCCAAGACCGCAATCTGAGAGGACAAGTTTTTGTATTTTTTGCATGCTTTCAAGAATCATGATAGATTGAATGGAAAATTTGGTTTTTGTGAAGTTGCATGTTTCTAATATTAGATGTATTCCATCCAGTGACCCAGTTCAGATTTCGTAATTTGCAATTTGATAGTGTTAAATACTTCAGCGAAGGAATATTTTCAACAAAACCATGGTCAATTGATTCAATGTCGTTATGAGTAAAAGTAGCTTTTTGAAGGCTTGGTAAATGCCCTTCATTTGAAATATGGCGTAAATGATTATTTGAAAGTTTTAGAATCTCGAGGTTACGAAGATTTACAAATATCTGATCAGAAAGTACGCGAATATTATGTCCATTTAAATCTAAGATTTTTAGTGAAGACGGTAGATGGTGCCTGGTAATTTCGTCAATTTTATTATTCGACAATTCTAATACTTCTAGCCCTTTTGGTAACGCTGGTAAATATCTTAAAGACCGGATATCATTGTCTGCCAATTTTAATACCTTTAATGATTCAGGTAGCTCAGGAAATACCGATGATCCTATAAAATTATCGTTAATAGAGATTAATTGCAGGTTTTCAAGAAAGGCGAAAGAGCCATATTCGATGATATTGATATAATTCTTATCCAAATATATGTATCGAATGGATTGAACACTGGCGAATGATTCGTTCTTGATGATGGAAATATAGTTTTTAGTGAGATGTATGTTTTTAGGCTGATATATCTCTGTGTCGGTAAGATTGAATAGTGGAACATCGTGGAGGTAACGGTTATCGCATTTCAAGGTACCAGTCGGATTGCAGTCGCAGACATCGTGGCAAACATAGGCCGAGACAGCTCGAAGTAAAGACCACACGATGACAAACCAGACAACAGCACGACTCATTGCACTAGCAACCATTCTCGAAATCAGGGGCAGTAAACTAAGTTTATGCACGGTTATTTGGATTATGGAAAACTTGCCAATGCAGTTACATTAATTTTGATGATGATTCGTCAAAAGGTAAGGAACCGGGAAACTTATACTTACAGACGTTTTGGTAAAGCGATATTTTGAGGAATTCGAAAGATCTGCTTCTACCAGTTCATATGTCTTTTGGTGTCAGTTTGAATAGCATTAAAGGGCAGTCGTATATTATCTAATGGTGGAAAACTTGAGGAAGCACAGTTGCAAGGGTTGCTATGAACCCCCGACGATTTCAGAGGTTCTACAGCTCCGTCAACATCCGGGGCTTCCAGGGGCGTCAACAGCACTGTCAACATGAAAGGCATCCAGGGGGTCAACAGGTCCGTCAACATCCACGGCTGCGAGGGGCGTCAACAGGACCGCCAACATCCACGGCTGTGAGGGGCGTCAACAGGACCGTCAACATCCACGGCTGCGAGGGGCGTCAACAGGACCATCAACATCCACGGCTGCTAGGGGCGTCAACAGGACCCGTCAACATCCACGGCTGCTAGGGGCGTCAACAGGACCGTCAACATTCCACGGGCTGCGATGGGGCGTCAACAGGACCATAACATGCCACAGGCTGCGAGGGGCAGTCAAGGAGGACCGTCAAATCCACGGCTGCTAGGGCATCAACACAGGACGCCACATCCACGGCGCGAGGGCGGCATCACAGGACCATTCAAATCCCGGCTTGGAGGAGTGGCTGTTGCAAAGATGCGACGTCCAACATCCACGGCTTTGCAAGGCGCGTCAAACAGGACCATCAACATCCACGTCCTGCGAGGGGCGTCAAGGAGGACCGTCACATCCACGGCTGCTAGGGGCGGTCAAGAGGAACGTCAACATCCCACGGCTGTTAGGGCGATTCAGATTGGCCGTCAACATCCCGGCTGCGAAGGGGCGCTCAACAGACATCAACATCACGGCTGCGAAGGGTCGTAACAGACCGTCAACATCCACGGCTGCCTAGGCGGCCGTCAATAAGGACCATCAACATCCACGGCTGCTAGGCGTAACAGTGCACCGCCAACATTCCACGGCTGCTAGGGGCGTCAAGGACATCAACATCCACGGCTTGTAGGGGCGTCAACAGGACGAGCCAACATCCAACGGCTGCTAGGGCGTCAACAGGTACGCCAACATCCACAGGCTGCTAGGGGCATACAACAGGACGCCAAATCCCACGGCTGCGTTAGCAGCGTCAACAGGACCGCCAACATCCACGGCTGCTAGCTGTAACTGGACCGTCACAATCCACGGTGCGAGGGCGGTCAACAGGACCGCCAACATCCAACTGGCTGCGAGGGGCGTCAACAGGACGCCACATCCTACAGGCCTGCTAGGGGCGTCAACAGGACCCGCCAAACATCCACGGCTGCTGGCGCATCAACAGGACCGTCCAACCATCACGGTGGATGGGGGCCGTCAGCAGGGACCGCCAACATCCACGGCTGCGTAGGGGCGTTCAACAGGACCGTCATTCAACAATTCACGTGACTGCTAGGGGACCGCTTCAACCCAGAACTAGCATACAATGCGCACGGCTTGCTAGATTCGCGGCCGCTTCAACAGGACCGCCAAATCACGCGCTGCTAGGGGCCGTCACCAGTGACCGCAACATCACCTGGCTGTAGGGGCGTCAAACAGGACGCAACATCCACTGGCTGCGTAGGCGGCGTCAACTAGGACGCACAACATCCACGGCTGCTAGAGGGCAGTCAACTAGGCCGGGCCACATCCACGGCTGCGAGGGAGCGTCAACAGGACCGTTCTCAACAATCACGGCTGCGAGGGTGCCATCAACAGGGACCGTCAACAATCACGGCTGCTAGGGGCTCAACAGGACCATCAACATCCACGGCTGCTAGGGCACGTCAAGGACGCCAACATCTCACGGCTAGTCAGGGGCAGTCAAGCAGCGACCATCAACATCCACGGCTGCTTAGGGGCGTCATAACAGGGACCGTCAACATCACGGCTGCTAGGGCGTCAACGGACCGTCAACTCCACGGCTGCTAGGGGCATTCAACAGGCACCATCAACATCAACGGCGTGGGGCTGTCAACAGGACCATCAACATCCACGGCTGCGAGGGGGCGTCAACAGGACATCAACATCCACGGCTGCGAAGGACGGCGTTCAAACTAGGACCAGTCAACATCCACGGCTGCTAGGGGCGTCACAGGAACCATCAACATCCACGGCTGCTAGGTGGCCGTCAATCACAGGGACCGTCAACATCCACGGCTGCTAGGGGCGTCACAGGACCATCAACTATGCCACGGCTGCCGAGAGGCTGTCAACAGGACCAATTCAACAATCCACGGCTGCCTAGGGGCTTGCAACCAGGACCATCAACATCCGGCTGCTAGGGGCCGTAATTAAACAGGACGCCACATCCACGGGCTTGCGAGGGCGTCAACAGGACCGATCAACATCCACGGGGCAGGTGCAGGGGACGTCAACAGGACCATCAACATCCACGGCTGCGAGGGGCGTCAACAGGACCATCAACATCCACGGTCTGCGAGGGGCGTCAACAGGGTACATCAACATTCCACGGTGCGAGGGGCTAGTCAACAGCGACCATCAACATTCACGTCTGCAAGGGTCCGTCACACAGGCCATCAACATCCCGGCTGCGAGGGCGTCAACAGGACCATCAAACATCCACGGCTGCTAGGGGCTGGTTCAACAGGACATCAACATCCACGGCTGCGAGCTGGGCAGTCAACAGCGACCATCAACATCCCCGGCTGCTAGGGGCTCAACAGGACCAATCAACATTCCACTTGTTCTGCTGAGGCGCGTCACATGGACGCATCACAATCCACGGCCTGTAGTGGAGGGCGTAATAAGCGACCATCAACATCCAGCGGCTGCTAGGGGCTGTCACGACCCATCAACATCCCGGCTGCGAGGGGGTCAAACAGGTGACCATCAACATTCCGCGCTGCGAGGGGCCGTCAACAGGACCATCAACATCCACGGTGCTAGGGGCATCAACAGGGACCGTCAACATCCACGGCTGCTAGGGGCGTGCAACAGGACCATCAACATCCACGTGCTGTCTAGGGGCGTCCAACCAGGACCGTCAACATTCCACGGCTGCGAGGCGGCGTCAACAGGACGCATCAACATCCACCGGCTTGCGAGGGGGTTTCAACAGGACCGCAACATCCACGGGCTGCTAGCGGGCGTCAACAGGACCGTCACATCCACGGCTGCCTGTAGGGGCCGTCACAGGAACCATCAACATTCCACGGCTGCTAGGGCCGTCAACCAGGGACCGTCAACATCACGGCTGCGAGGGGGTTCAACAGCGAACCATCAAACATCTCACGCGACTGCGAGGGCGTCAACGAGGACCGCAACATCCACGGACTGCTAGTGCGGCGTCAACAGGACGCTCAACATCCAGCGGCTGTAGGGGCTCAACATGACCATCAACATCCACGGCTGCTAGGGGCGTCACAGGACAATCAACATCACGGCTGCTAGCCGCGGCGTAAACAGGACGCAAATCACGGCCCTGCCGGGGCGTCACACGCGACCATTCAACATCCACTGCGCCTGCGAGGGGCGTCAACAGGACATTCAACATCCACGGCCTGCGAGGGGCGTCAACAGGACCGTCAACATCCACGGCTGCTAGGGGCGTCAACAGGACCGCCAACATCCACGGCTGCGAGGGGCGTCAACAGGACCGTCAACATCCACGGCTGCTAGGGGCGTCAACAGGACCGTCAACATCCACGGCTGCTAGGGGCGTCAACAGGACCGTCAACATCCACGGCTGCTAGGGGCATCAACAGGACCATCAACATTCACGGTTGCCAGAGGTTCTACAGGACCGTCAACATCCACGCCCGTTATTGATATAACACAGGACGCTCTGGTTAAAGGGAATAACTTGAAAGATGCGTCGCTCCGCTGCCCTGGTAGATCTTGGTACCTTGCTGGAAAACTGGAAGTTCGAGAAAGAGGAAGAAACAAAGATCATATTAATAAGATATACGAGGAAATGTTTTTGAATGTTATATAGCGATATTATTCAATTCTACTGTAAAGGATTGTGTATAGATTACAATTCAGTACCCGTAAATGACTGGAGTAATCAAATCTTGTGCAATCGATGGGTCGGGGTGGGGCACTTATTATAATTGTGTGATACCTATGTGCCGCGGGTGAAACCCCCATTTCAGCCTTTAATTTAAGGCCCAGTCCATCACAATTTCAGAAGCCACGTATTTTTTTTTCAGTTCCAGAGACCCCCAAATTTGCCCCGTTTCTCGTACCAATGCACCCCTAATAGGCCACTCCAGACTGTCGTACATTAGTTTTGCTACTGATTTTGGTGCAGATTCGGGCCAGGGCATAGCATTTTCAGCACGGCGCGCCGGAATTGCGCCGTGGAGCTGTTCCAATGTATAGCATTTTCAGGTCTTGAAGGTCTTAGCTCCAGCTCCGGAGACTCTATATTTTACTTTGGTGTGGCACATAAAGGTATCACATTCAGTAAGTCGAGTGCCCCCCCCCCCGGGTGATGGTTATGCTTCCGTAATGCAGTACCAATCTGCACCTAAATTTGAATGTCTCATGCATTTATCATTCCCATCTGCAGTGTTGTAGTACTCATGTTCGACTACTACTCGAGTACCGTAGTCGTACTTGTCTTCGTATTCGCACTAATTGTACTTCTTGTACTTGGGCTACAAAATACTCGGAACTCAACATCCAAAAATTGTACTGTACTGGAGCATTGAAGTCTCGTACTTAATTAACAGATCTAGAACTAGATGGTTTTTAATTAAAAATCCTGTAAGCTATTAGTGTAGCGGCCAACAGAGGCGTCGATCCTGGGGGCAGGGGGCGATCGCCCCAATAAAAAGTAGGGGGGGGGGGGCAAACCTATCGATTTGCCTCCCCCCCAATAATTTTGACGATTTGAAAAATTCACTATGCAATGCAAATATGTGTTTTAGAAAGCATTGTAAAGCACTATAAAACCATCAAACACGGCATAAAAATACTATTAAACATACAAAATTTTCAATTCTGTATTACAATTTGGCTCGCGGAGCGCTCCGAAAATTTTTGACATTTTTTTTTTCAATTTTGCCCCCTCCCCATCCGAAACATGGATCAACGCCTCTGGCGGCCAAAGATGGTTTAGTTTTCGAGTACCCCCTTCACATGCATGGTAAAACAAAACACAACCCTTCACATGCATGGTAAAACAAAACACAACCAGTTCAACTGATGATTATATAAGATTTATTAAAAGGATGGTTGTGGTCGAAGTTTTGTTGGCAGTGGTATCTTTTTACCAAAAACGCATTTGGGGGCCCAAAAAAATAATTTTCAATTTTTATAGCAAAACTGTACTAGTTGATATGCACGGGCCTATTTTCGTTATGAATCTATATTTCTTACATTGCCCGAAGAGTCCAGTTGGTACTTGTTACGGTGGGGGAGAGAGAAGGTCATTTTTGGCTAAAGATTAAGAAAAAAATGTGAATTACCTTAAAAAGCGGGACCAAAACTCCCAGATTTTTTTGACTTAGCATCATAATGTTTATGGATCGATATTTCATGAATTGTGGACACAGTTTATAAACGTGTTGGCAGCTGTTTTTAATACCAAAAAGTGAAATAGGATGTGTTTCCCATGAAAAGGGCGATTTAGTTCAAAAATTTAGAACATTTATTTAAATATAGCTTTTTGCTTAATGCCCTAGAATATTTAGCTTATTGTTGATACTTTTCGATTTATTCATGTCATAAGTGGTACAAAATTAACAGATTAAAGATCAACAAATTAAAGATCAACACAAGCAGTCAAATAGACATTTATACCATAAAATCTCATTTTTTGCCTAAATAAGGGAAAATCGTAGAGTACAGTACAATTATTCCTTTGTCTGTATAGCGACATTATTTTTAATCGGTCGTTCACCCTTCACATCTACAAAATCTTGAAAAGTTCCCCGACCCTAATAAGTAAGCCATTGTAGGAAACGTTTTCCACAGTGTACACATCTTTCCAAACCTTTGTCTAAAACAAGAAAGTGTTTGCATTACATACACCCGGTATTATGTAATTTAGTAATGTAATGTAATAGTAATAGTAATAGTAGTAATAATAGTAATGTATTAGGTAATGTTAAAGCCACAGGCTAACAATGACCACAGTTCAAAAGATGTGAGCTACATATCCCCCATGTTCTAAGTGTCTTTGATAAGGTCTAAAAATGCAGCCCTGAAAAAATTGTATTTTAAAATGACTATTTAGTGCTTTAAAAAGTTAAAATCTACAAGTACGCAGGTTGACCGGATTCACCATGCCCATTCCCTCCCATATACTGACAATGGAAATTTATAAGTGACGTTTATTCATGCATATCTTGCCAGTGGCAGCATGAATTTCCAAACTTTTGTATTCTAGAGTGTTTAATTGTCCATTTAAGCATTACTATGTACCTCAGACATTTAAAGAGAATACACAGTACTGGTTGATGATGGAAAATCTTTCATCAAAATTTCAAATTTGAGAGGTGAGAGTATATACATGTAACATTTGCATTATAATGTGGGACTAATTCACTTCATATGCAATAAAAAGTTGAGGGATTGGCAGTTTCAACAGGTGAAGTTTTCCGTATGCAGTTCCCATTTCAATGCTAAAGTGTGTACGTCAGCAATTAACCAGTCCCACATATTGATTACTGTGTTAGTACTTTGTCAGCAGTGGGGATTTGTGTAGCAGATTTGTCAAAAACGAAGTGTTCTGTTATTTTCAACTACTCTCTCTTGTACTATAGTGACATTTTCAGAATACCATCTATTCGCAGAAGGTTTGAAAGCAGCTGATATTAAAATCATGTTGTTCTGCAAGTACTCAACCAGTACTGTGTATTCTCTTAAAACTGAAGCTCCGCAATGTTTGCCTATGTCTTTGAAGTGAATATTATTTTGCTGAGATGCAGGATGGTGGCTACGTAAAACGTGAACCACGAACGTCATAGGTTTTGGAGGAGGAATGTTAACATAAGATGATAAGTATACCTGCGTAAGATATTACAGGATTGATATTTTAAACGTCGTGCAATAATACTTTGTGGTGCACTCTGAATCTACTCTGATACGGTATTTCTTACTATATGAAAAGATACCTAGAATCCTAAATTTGACGACGCACAAGTGTATATTTCTTTTAAAACATGTAACCTTGATGGTGCAATCTCCCAAGTTGAGAAATGTGTAAAGGAGATCAAACAGTGTTCTATTGCAAATGATCTCAAAATGAATGATCAAAAAAAAAACCCGAAATTTTATATCTTTCATCTCGATTGCATAGAAGAGTACAATTTCCAGCCGTTAAGATAGATAATACCTCAGTTGTGCCAACTACATATGCCAGTAACTTAGGTGTAATATTTAATGAAAATATGGTTATGAACAGGTTTGTTTCAGGCATCATTTGCTTTATGTAAACTTGGTAGGATTTGTCAATTCTTGGATGCAAAGACAACAAAGGAGCTTGTACTGGCTTTTGTGACATGTCACCTAGACTGCTGTAGTAGTCAACTCAAGTCATGCCAGATTCCCAACTGAACAAACTGGAAGTAATTCAAAACTCTGCAGCACGATTAATCACCCGCACTTCGAAACACTTCCATACCACACAAAGAACCTACGTTAGCTCCCAATCCAGTTTAATATTTAAAGGGCAGTGACATGATTGGGAGAAATAAATGCCTCCAGAACAAAACTGGTTGAAAGATATACCAATGATACACCAGTTAAAGTGTATCTCCTGGCTGGAAAAATTTGTCTTGAATTGTTTATTTAAGGAGAGTCAAGCGTGAACATACCAACAGTTTATATCTCTTGAGGCCCGATAGGAATTAAAGCAATGTCATATAAAGCTACACACAGACTTGTCTGCCACAAGGCATACTGATGAAAGTTTTTTTTTAAGTAACTCAACTTTTGACTACAAAATTTTCACAGTAGAATTCTTGCATAGTTTACTTGATTCTAGAATAGTTTTACCCCAAATTGAGGACTACTAAAAATCATGTCATTTACATTTACTAAGGTACTGTTCTTGATCTTTCAATGTTTCCATGCTCCAAAATATCTTAGTGAATGTTTAATTATGCACCTTGTCACAATCTATAAGAGGTGCTGAGAAAGATCATTTGCATTGTAGTACTCAGACCCAGTTTTATGGGGAGCGAGTTTTCACATACGCTGTCCCTTCACACTGGAATATCATCCCATCATATTTCAAGAACTCTTCCGCTACACCCAAGTTTAAATTCATCTTAAAAGCATATCTTCTTTTTTTATACTTCGACTGAGTTATCAATACAGTTACCTGCATTTCTCTTAAAACATTTTTATTTTCTTTCTAAAAGTGCATAGTGCTGTATTTGGCAGTGATATGTGCTATACATGTGTAAGTATTGTGATTATTCGACTACCAGTCTAGTTACCGCTCTCTTGCCACGCTTATTTGAGAAAACAGATTACATACACAAGAAACTCGTACGTGCCAATATACCAGTCAATATAAAATGAACACCAAATGAAATATTTTCAAGGGAATATCCACCTACCTTGTACATAATGCAAGTTCATGTTTCTATTAATATTTCTGCATGCTGAACAGTGTTTGTTCGTTATTTTCCGGTGAATACGTTCGATCTAGAACGTCTTCTTTACCCGTTGGAAACTAAGTACGAGTTAACTCGTGTTGGCGTCTATGGAAAATGCGTGTTATAGTGAAATCAATCGTCTCCAACAGGTTAACATAATATACAAAAAGAACCATGGTCGTAATAGCGCCAGAATAGACTACTAAGCGAGCTTTAAGCCCAAGTATAGGTTTGGTTGATCATACCAAATTGTTGCCAATCTTTCACAAAGTTTTCACAAATCTCTCACAAAGCATTCATTTTCACCCAGACATCAGAAAACAACATCAAACCTAAAAATTGTTTATAGTGACAAATTACGTGGTTTTGATTAAAGGAGAGCATCTAACGGTATGTACATTACCTCGGGTGGCTCGGTCCCCCCCCCCAACATTTTATATTTTGAGTAATTTCTCAAAACTGGGAGGGTTTTAGAGCGAGACATTGTTTTAGGGCATTTGTAGATCATACAGGGTGGCCCAGAAAGAATGCTACGAGTATAATCGCTAATTTCTTCACCATTA
>JZLH01S0089339.1:2392-20648 GCA_001188425.1 Eucidaris tribuloides | reverse complement strand
CACCATTTGCAAACCCCAGAAATAAAATAACAAACATCTATTGCTATAAACAAGCCTTATAATTTAAAATTAGTGACAAATCATTTTGAATGTTTTTCATTATAATTATTTCTGGGCAAGTACATTTTTCATTCGGGCAAGTAAAAATCTGAAAGTGATAATTTCAGTTGCCCAAAGGGCAAGTAGGAAAAAAAGTTAGTGTGGAGCCCTGTTTTAGGCTATGATTGCTACAGAGTAAAATTACAGGGGACATACAGTGAATTTATGCTGCATATAAACTTGAAGTCACAGTTGAACAAACGCTTCAAGCGCAAATTTATTGTTTGATACTTGTGTTTCAACTTTCATGTACACGTAGGTAATATTGATAAAAAAAAGTTACATCCTGTACAGCTACATGTAGACAGATAGATGACAGATAAATAGATAGATAGATAGATAGATAGATAGATAGATAGATAGATAGATAGATAGATAGACAGATAGATAGATAGATAGTTATAGATATATAGATACAGGGATAGATAGATAGATAGATAGATAGATAGATAGATAGATAGATAGATAGATAGATAGATAGATTAAGTATAGACAGACAGATAAATTTTCTCTAATTTGAGAATTATTGCCTCACTTGATATTTGTACTTAATAGACTGACAGACAGATCTAAAGTTATCCCACTACTTTGATTTCGTATGAAAAAAAATAATGGTTTACAAGTTAAAGGCAATAAGGCCTTTCTGCCGGGAACATATGCTAGGGCCCTTCTTCCGCCCATACAAACGTTAAGTTGTACTGTAGAGTACATGTCGGCCTACATGCAATAGAAAGAAATATAGTGTTTCCTGTACGGACAAATCATTTTCAACATAAACACAGATCAAAATGGCCTCCAACCGATCACATTCTTGCTAATGTATATACGTCAGTAATTTGCATGAAATCTGTTCATTTGTACTGTATAACTTCAGGGCAACGCTGTACGTGTGTTAACACCCAATTCATTCTTCTCACCGATTCGTAATCAGAAATGGATATTGAAAAATCTTGAGCATATCAGGTGACAAGAGACATATTTCACAACAATAGCCCTGAAGGAAAACACTGCGCCAATCATAAATACATTCGCAGAACAGAAAGACCCGCGAGGAACTAACGCATCCGATACAAGAAATATCCTGCTTTACTATTCGAAGTACAGAGTAATAAGAAATATTTCGTGCAAATTACAGTATGCTCATGTTGCACACATGTTCAGAGGAAACAGATACATGTTTATCAAGATGAGATGAAATGAAGCAGAAATTGTATCGTATTTTCAGATGGAAATTCAAGTTGCTGATTTGATCAACCATATTCAAAAGATTTTGGGGGTATGTGCTGGGCACAGTGCTGAAATGGCTGAACTTTCCCAGCAATAAATTAATTCATTTAACCCGTTGGAGACGATTTGATTTTGCTACGCATTTCCCATAGACCCCAACACCAGTTAACTGGTACTTACATGTAGTCTCCAATGGGTTAAAGGAAGATGGAGTCAGCATGTAACAGGAATAAACCATAGGCTAACAATGACCCACAGTTTAAGTTTTAAAAAATGTGAGCTATATAATCCTCCTTGTACTTGGCCCAAGAACTAATTGTTTATTCATTCATATCTTGCCATTGGCAGTATAAATTTCCAAACTTTTGTATTCAAGGGTGTAGCTCAGATAGCAGAGTTTGACAATTTTATTTTAATTTGAAGCTCCACAATGTTAGCCTGTGTCTTTAAGTTTTTATGACATTGCGAGAATTGTGAGAATTACGGTTCATGGTGATAAAGAAAGCCTATATAAAGAGTACTGTGTGACACCTACCTCAGCAATGCCCTATCCAATAGTAATTGTTGTTATTTATCTTGTCCTTGTTGCCATTTTAAGTGTTTTGTGTGACTGTTTGTTGCATTATATCTTACTGTACATGTACACTGTATTCCTGCCTATACACGTACTACACCATACCGTATGTAGTATTGCATGCTTTGAATTTCTTAAGATATTCCTTTCACTTGCCAGCTCCATCTTCCTTTAACCCGTTGGAGACCATTTGATTTTGCTATAACGCGCATTTCCATAGACCCAGTCTCCAACGGGTTAAAGGCATTGTATAACAATGTTTCCAGTTTAAAAAATCTGAGCTACATGATTCCCAATGCTACAACTTTCTCTGATACGGTCTAAAAATGAAGCTCTGAAAAAATTGCAGTTTAAAACGATCATTAAAGACGCTACATGTATATAACACTGTGGAAGACACGTTTAAAAAATTGTCGAACTTTGCTATCTGACATATCTGATAGTGTTTGAATGGACAAATAAACACCTTAGAACACAAAAGTTTAGACAGTAATGCTGTCACTAGTACAATATGTGCATATACAAATTAACACATTAATTTCCTATCGGGCGATAGGAAATTCTGCAACACAGCAGTCTATGGGGAAAAGCTGGAATGGTCTCTCAATGATTTTCACTTTTTTAAAGCACTTAATGATTGTTTTACACTGCAATTTTTTTCAGGGCTTCATTTTTAGACTGTATCACAGACACTAGTAGCATGGGGAATCATGTAGCTCAGATTTTTTAAACTGAAAACATTGTTATACAGTGCCTTTAAGTCACACAGTAATGAAAAGTTATATGGAGCTGAATACCGATTTCATACCTCAACAAATACTAATGCACAGTTAGACTGAATAATGCATATTTGTCATTGTCATACAGTATGAAAAAAACAGGAAATTCTTAAATTGTTCCAAAACTAATTCACAAAACTTACCACAAAATGCTGTTTATGATTTTCATGGAGGCAAACAGTATACAAACTATACAAAATCATTCATGCACAAAGTTGTGCATACTTTACGTAAGTGCATTAGTACAAACTATGGCACACAAGGGTAGTATAAATTGTAATGGATTAAAATATGCATGAGTCCTATTTTGTACGGACTTAAAGAGGAATTTCAAACTGATGAAAAATATTTTGGAATGAAAGAAGAAAACTTAGTGAAATCGTTCAATAAATGTTGTAAAAAAAAATGAGGTAAATTTGTAAATATTACATATTAATTTTGTAAAATTCCACAGATCATACACTATAGCTGAATTATCAACATTTAATGTGAGCAAACCTCTATTTTTGTGTACACATAATGGAGACTACATAGAATTAACTTTTTTCTTGGAATACAAAATTAACATGAGAGTGAGACATAAACAATTTCAATTTCTTTTCTCTTCTGTTTTTAGTTACAAATATAGCATGGTACTGATCTAAATATATATATATTTTTTTAATTGTCCAATTTTTCTCAAACTACATTGTGTTTGTTTCCCTGATTCTTCTGATTTACACAAAACAACCTGCCAAATATCTTGTAGGGCTTGACACTACTATTCTTCCTGCTTGCCCTTTGGGCAAATGAAATTATAACTTTCAGGCTTTTATTTACCCAAAAATAAACAGTAATAAAAGACATTAAAAATAATTTCTCCTAAATACCATTAGGCCCTTTTAATAGCATTGGAAGTTTGTTATTTTAATTCTGGAGGTTGCAAAAGGTGTGATTTATTAATCTTTAGAGTCATAAAATGAAGTATACTGAAAACAATAATCATGATGGAATTACTTAATGTAACTGAACAAATAATTTCACACAAATTTTCTTCTTTTTTGGTAAGATTTTGGACATTGTTCTTCACTTGAGGATCAGCTTCTACTTGCTCAATAGGACAAGTAAATTTAATTTTTTTTTTGAGCTTTTACTTGCCTGATGTGAAATTTGACTTGCCCCGGGCAAGCAGGCAAGTGCTAGGTTCGAGCCCTGTTATCTTGTAGATGTAATAAATATAGAACCTGGTTGTTTTCTCGGCTTTCCCTAAGTACTATATTTGAAGTTGCCGGCTCAATTCTTTACCATGATGCACAAAGAAGCACAATCACTACACCTGTAGTGCAGTTACCATGTTCTCATGCATAATGATTGATACAATTCATTTTCTCCTGTGCCCACTCTCAGGATTTAATCACATTAGCAGTGATGGAAAAAAAAAATCTTCTGCACAGATAATCATTCAAGAAGTTCATCTACAGGCACATCTAGAGAAAACTACATCTCTGACTGCTTTCAGCCGTCACTGAAAGTGTGATTGCAAACACGACAGAAAACATGACTGCAATCAGATCTTGATAAAAACATATAATTTTGATAATGATAAGTACATACAATAAAGATGCCAACTCAAAACAACCCTAATTATAGCCCTCGATTCTCCTCATAGCATTCAATGTATTACATACTGGCATCACTAATTCAGGCTTGAAAGTAGCCCCAGAAAATAAAATTTTATTTCCTACCCTGATAAGTACATACAGTAAAGATGCCAACTCAAAACAACCCTAATATCATGGATATGGTTGTACTAAGTAGGACTAATACCCCGGAGGACGACTCCCCAACGGACAATTCCGCTAAGACGGCAAGTAATTCCCGAATTACAGGACAACTCCCTGGAGGACGACTCCCCTGAGGACAACTACCCCAGAGGACAACTTCCCCAGAGGACAACTACCCTGGTGGATTTTGAATTAAACTGAATTGAATTGTTTTATTTTGGTATCTTCCATACAATTTTGACAAATGAAAAACATGACAATTACGGTAGGGCCTATATTCATATGTTACAAAATAATGTTAACAGCCATTCCATACTTGTGTCACGCGAGTCACGCATGCTGTGTCTTACGAGCCACATGTCAGGGTATAGATGATTGATTTACTTGATCAAGTATTGGATTCGGCTCCAATATTTTCTCGGTTTTGATCTATACCCTTGTTTACGACTTGTGTGACGTAAAACATGCGTGACTCGCGTGACATTTATGTGGAATGGCTGTTAAATGAACTAGTTAGCATTTATAATATCATTCAGATCATTAGCTTTGCATTATTTAGATGGTAATTTTAACAATGTTGCCAGTCTAAAACAGTTTTGACCTTGAGAAAGCTGTCCTCCAGGGGAGTTGTCCGGGGGGGGGGGTTGGTCCTCAGGGGTAGTTGTCCCTCAAGGGAGATGTCTGATGGGGGAGTTGTCCTCCATGGTACAGTAGTTTTCCTGATACGCAAGGATACAGGCTTAGCACATTTGGCAGTGGTGAGTGGGACCATGGACCTACGTTGTAGGTCCATGGTGGGACCAATACTGGCCAGAACTAGTAACCTGCAAATTCACAATTTTTATTGAATTAAAAAAAAAATAACATTTGTAAGAAAATTGTCATGTATATGCACAGTACTGTAACATTCTGGTCAAAGGCCACTAGCACAAACAATGTGTTATGTGTAACTACATGTACAGTACATGTATGTATGTATATGCCTGCCTAGTATACACATACATGTACACGTTTAAATACAGTACTAATACTTCACACAGAACATTGACAATGAAAATTGTATTTTCCGTGTTTAGTGACACATATCTATACTAACTTCAGTACTGGTAATCAGTATATATTCCCAAAGGACAAAACAAATTCATAATATATGTCTATCAGGCATAACCACAAGCCAGCCGACCCCTATTCGAGGGCTACGCATCGCTGAGAAAAAGGAATTTCATTATCACTAATTTTAAATGATTTCTAGACCATTATGGTAGTGTATTTCTGTGCATCAAGGTTGTTTTCATTTGTTTTGACACGTACATCGCATAGTGTAAACATTATACAGACCTTGGCAGTATACATACTAATACATGTACTTGAATGATGCCTGCTAATATTATGAAGTTATTTGTAAACATGTTGCAGTATGTTTCAGTGTATCACGCATTTTAGGGACCCCTGTGTTTTTATAGCCAGACTTAATGTAAAATATTGCTTACAGTACACTGTCTAAAATGTTATCAGCATAGGAAAAAAATATTGCAACGACAAAGGTTGCTCCCTATTACTCATACATTCAAAGTTTCCTTTGAACATATTGGATACATGTCTTTCTTCAACCTATCACGCTATTACGGAAATTGACACCTGACAAAACAACTTGCCAAGCACAATGTGCTTATGATAATGCATTGATACTGCACTGAGATTTTGTTTCTTGTTTATGTTACATAATGTTAATTTTACTGCATTTTCCATTTATTTGCTCGTCATTGTGTCAGTCTTACAGTTTAAATGTATTGTACAGTATGTTTACATGTATTGCACATAGTGTACATGTAGTCCAATGTTTCATTTTCCTTTTGTAGGTCTACACAACAAAAATCTCCTTCTTCATGTGTTTGAAAATAGTGTACATGTATTGGACAAATTTCGAGGGACGCGTGAATAGACAAACACTGACATACAGACAAAAACACATACATGTACAAACAGATAAACAATCTAAAAACATCTGTGCCTCTGGTCAATGTTGGTGGAACAAACATAATCTAATGCATGTTAGGAGCATTCTCCTGGAGAACTACCAACATACATTACAACACAGTTCACTCACAGGGCAAATGAAAGTTAAGTCAATACAGTATCGCCAGTGTACATGTACATTGCCATGATATTTGTTTTTAATATGATCTAGGGCTGCAGCTTTTGATATTTACCAAAGGAAAAAAAATGTCTCAAGAAATATATTAGTTCTGATGTGGGTCACTTCTTGGACAAACATACATGTGGCACTGTCGGTTTAGCTAGTATGTCAAAGATTTCAATATTCACTCAAGCAGTACTTTCATATCTGGTGAAGATGATGTTGGTTCAGTTCACTCGCTGAACAATCATTCTTTTTACAATTAGAGAAAATCAGGAGTGACTGTCTCAGATAAAGCCACAGCTAAATAAATGCTTTTATATCATGTTTCCAAATGTATTATGTGAATCATGTCTTATTGCATTTAAACATAACTGTTATTGGGCCATAAAATAGAAAAAAATGTAGGAAAATGTATATTGTAATTGCTTTCTAACTGCAATCATATTTTGAGCCAATGTACTAATTGGAAATGACAAGCCTTTTCACTAAATGTCTATGTCCACGTAACATTGGCGTATCCAGAGTGTTTCAAAAGAGGGGGTTCATCTGTGGGTAAATTTTGCCCGCCAAAAAAACATTTTTTACTAGCCAAATAGCATCTGACAAGCAGGGGGCAGGGGGCCAACACCGACAAAAAGCATTTCTGCAAGCCAAATACCATCTGACTAGCAAGGGGGCAACACCAATGAAAAGCATTTATGCCACCACAATAGCTAGCTTAAAATTTTGTAACGGGGGTTTAAATCACCCCCTGGATACGTGTATGCCATGCCATGTAATATCCTGAAGAGGGATTGCGGGCTCAATGCAAGTTGTGCATTGGTTAACAGTGTGGAAGCCCATTTAAAAATAGTCAAACTGATATTTGACCTCCAGGAATTATGTAGCTGATGAATCACAGCATATGAATTAATGTCATGGGGACAAAAATTCTATATCACAGCAGTCTGTGGGGGAAACTGAAATAGTTGCTCACTGATTTTCACTTTTTCAAAGCACAATGATCATTTTTAACTTGCATTTTTTCTTTTGGGGCTTCACTTATAGATCTTGTCAGAGACACTACCAGCATGGACGATCACATAGCTCAATTGTTATGAAGTAAAACTGGTGACATCATTAAATGATGTCTTTAAGCTTGCTAAAACCATCCCTCCTAACCCCTCTCATTCCCTCTCCTGTCCCCCCAACCCAATAAACTCTGTAAAATGATTAATATCAATATGAACATTGCAGACATACTGACAGACAGACATAAACACACAAACAGACTGGAGACAACACTCCTGCAACCGATCTGGAAAGGAAGGGGGCGGGGCGTCAAAAAGTGCATCCATGTTGCGTGTCATCGTCTTTCACTCACATCGCAAAATTACTGTCACATTGTTTCTCCAGCGGCCCGTTGGCAGTATTGGTTTTGTAATGGGAGACGGAGCTCTCGTCGTTTTGAGTGAAATATTGAGAAGTGCAGACACATTTGGAGGGTCTACACGTCACTCAGATGGCAAACTGAAGATTTCAATTTCTTTTATTGTTTTCGGGGGGGGGGGGAGAGATTTCATAAATCTAACAGAACTCAAGATATTTGCAACACAAGATTGGTTCATTTTGATTATTTTTACACTTTGCTAAATGTTCTTAGACGGTATTTTCTTGAACACAATGTTAATTTTTAGACATCCAAGCGAGACACCCTGCCTCTATGGCAAAGAATAACTTACACGTGCATGCTGAAGTGTATGTTAAATTAATGCAATGGAAACATATCCTGACAGAGAGATTTCTGTGTGTATTGAGCACGGGAAAATAAGATTCCAAATTCAATGACGAAATGTTCTGCCCACTTCGCAGCCCAATATGAACACCCAATTGCACACAGTATACACCCAGTATCATGTCCGCCAAATGAACTTGAAAACTGCATGCTTATTGCAAATGGCAAACACTAAGGTATTCATAGCGAACAAATGCAAACGAAAACGTGGAATGAACATTTCTCAATCTTAGTGTAACGGTACACGTACGTGATTACGTTTGATGCAACCCTAGATATTCTACCCACCGTTCTTTGTTGCGTTCAGAAACTCATCACAATCACGTTGCTTTTCATGAACCGAATCCCACGGATACCTGATACAAATCACATAAATGTCACGCGAGGGACTGAAAACGAGCGAGCTACCGGAATCGGGCTTTGGCGTTGACATGCTATGCTATGGACTGTAACCAATCCTTAAAGTCAGGAGGCCAGCCAGTAACAGGAAAGAAATTCATTGAAATTAATAACCTGCAACATTTTGAAATCTTACCTTTACAAATATGGTATAATGAAGCCAAGAACAAGAAGTTATATGCAACAGACAGTCACACAAACACATACATTTGGTGGGATTTCAGTGCATTTCTTTCTCTGTGTCATATTTATTATATGCACCATATATTTCACATCCATATACTTTCCTGATTTTGCTTCAAGACGGGGAATTCGCGAGAGCATATTTTCGCGATTTTATTGTATTTGCACAGAAATATCAGGAAGTGAAAACTTTCAAGTTCAGTAAGTCGCAAAATTTGCGAAAATAAAATCACCACAAAATATTCAGCGTATACAATATTTTCTTTGATTTTCAAATAATGGTCATTCTTCGCCAACCAATCACAATGCGTGCACAGCGGCCTCGACCAGACATGACATGACCGATACATGCAGCCCACAGTTGATGTTGCCTCGCGCATGCAGACATTTCTTCACAGTTCACACATGATGTCATTGAGATGTCTGCTTCATATTTCTATTGTAGTTTAAAGATACTGTTTATAACATTGTGGAAGCCCCATGTAAAAATTTTTCAAACTTCGATTTCTGACCAACATGACAGTGTGAACAAATACACACCCTACAATACAAAACTTTAGACAGTTATGCTGTCACTAGCAAAATAGGTACTGATAAATTTCAGTTAATGAATTATCAGACAGCCTGTAGACAAAAAAACCTACATGTATAATACACCAATCTGTATGTGGGAAATTGGAGGGGTTGCTCATTAATTTTCACTTTGTGAAAGCACTTAGTGACCATTTTCAACTGCAATATTTTCAGTGCTTCATTTTCAAACTCTATTACAGCCAGTGAAAGCATGGGGATCATACAAAAGTAGCTCAGATTATTTTAAACTGGAAACATTGCTGAGTGATCCTTTAGAGAGGAATGAAACCCAAACATCTTCCTACATTCAGAGACTACAGAACAAAAAAGAAATAAAACTGAAAGTTTTCAGAACAAATTTGGTTGAATCGTTCAAAAGTGTTATGTTCAAAGTACTGTATATTCAATCATCATTATGGAGGATTCTTAAATTAATAAATTGGCAACTTTGCCACTTTTTGAGATGATAGTGTGGAGAACTTCCAATTGGTTTTGTACACAAATTTCCACTTATTCTCATTTTTTACGAAGTATCTGGTTGTCTCTTGCTTGCTGTACAAGTACATATACAGGTGTATGCCGTAGCAAAAATGATTCTACATGTTTTTTTTTTCTGAAAAAAATTTGATTACCTTCTCAACTGACATTTCAGAAAAATGCAAATTTGTGAAAATTTATGTACAAACCCAATGGGGATTTCTCCACACTTTCATCTGAATAAGTGGTAGAGTTGTCAATTATGAATTTTCCATAAGAAGGATTAAGTAAACTTTGAACATTCATAACTCTTGAACAGTTCAGTCAAATTTGCTCAAATTGTCACCATTTTCTTTCTGGAATTGTTACTTATTCTCTGAATGCAAGTAGATGTCTCGGTTTCATTCCCCTTTAATTCCACTCTGGCAGGTGATCGAAGCCCGGTAATTGTTCTTCAATCGTTTCACTCCCCGAAAGTGTCAATGGTGGCTCCAATGTCTGTTATTATATCGATGAGCTGGAGGAAAGTCTTTCACATGGTGTGATATATGCTAATGAATCATCGTAGCTTGTGTGAAAGGTCGTCCCTGGGTTTCTGGTATGGAGGTAGCCATGGTTCTGGCTACCGTTCTGTGTCATCGTTTACTGCCAGATGTGTGTTTGTGTGTGTGTATGTATGTGTGTGTTTGTGTGTTTTGTGCCTCTGTGTGTGTGTTTGTGTGTGTGTGTGTATGGTGTATTGTGAGTATGAGTGTGTATGTGTGTGGTGGGGTGTGTGTGTGTGTGTGTGTGTGTGTGTGTGTGTGTGTGTGTGTGTGTGTGTGTAGTTGTGTGTAGTGTGTGTGTGTGTGTGTGTGGTGGTGTGTGTGTGTGTGTGTGTGTGTGTGTGTGTGTGTGTGTGTGTGTGTGTGTGTGTGTGTGTGTGTGTTGTTATTGTTTGTTGTGTTGTTGTTGTGTGTGTTGTGTGTGTGTTGTGTGTGTGTGTGTGTGTGTGTGTGTGTGTGTGTGTGTGTGTGTGTGTGTGTGTGTGTCTGTCTGTCTGTGTGTAAGGGAATATCTGGGAATCCACAGTCTTTAATTGGGCTTGGTAAATGTGTAGTTTGTGAGTCTGCTTCTTACATGTACATGTATCGTCTGACAGTGAAACGTTACTGTGTTATGTGTGTTTGTGTGTGTGAGTGTGTGTGTGTGTATGTGCGTCAGTTTGTCTAGAATGTGCTTGTGTGTCTACTAAAGGATGGGTGTGTATGTGCAGTGGGAGTCTGTATGTGTCTGTACACATGCTGTACGTCCATGTTTCAATAATATCATACAGTATTTTTATACTTTGGTGAGTGGGTGTATAGAGTGCCTGTATTTCATGCTTCAATAATAATGTTCTTGAAAATCAAATTACATTGGCATTTTGAATATTGTTCAAGGTATAGAGTTATCCTGTGCATGCATTCATCTCCAAGTATAAGTGAATACCTGTCATCTTCATTTTATAGACTTGACTTTTAAATTTATTTCCAACTACTGTACTGCACTGAATATAATGGAAGGGGAAAGGGTATTCCTCACTCTATATTGATTTTTATTCAAAAGGAATGTTTGTTTTCTGTAATTCAAAACAGAAAATGTAAGTAGTTCAGGAATTTTAGTGTAAATATTTATTACAGAACATAGGAGTTGGGTATATTGTATTGGCACTGGCAGGCCTCAACAAAAAGATGTATTTATTTATTTATTTATTTATTTATTTATTCATTTATTTATTCATTCATTTATTCATTTATTTACTTTTTTTAATTTTTTTTTATTACTTTTTTTTTGCCTTGGCCAGTTTAGGCAAGTGAGCTTTAAATCAAATTGCTTCCATAGCACATGTACCCAAAATTTCATGAAATTATCTCAGATTTATATAAATCATTCAAATTCATTTTGTCATGGTTTTACTAGATTCAACAGTAATGTTTAGAACTAGAGATGTGTCATAATCTGAAATGTTTGAACTTCATATTTTAAATTTTGAAGAAAAAAGGGACAACGGTCCAGTGGGAAAATAATGGTTATAACGTAATAACACACATTGTGGAAAATAATGGTTGTAACACATGTACATGTATATATAACTGTCTTTTTTCGAAAAGATATTAACTATTTGAGATGGGATTCAATAATTTGGTACAAGTATTGACATTTACCATTACTGGAGATTAAATCTTACATTACATGTAGAATTTTCTACTAACTACAGTGTACTATGCTTTGGAATTCATCAGAACACTTGTAACATTGACAGATGTACGTTACAACCATGAAATGTACATTTGGTATGAAAAAATATCAAAAACTTTGCAATAATCATTATGGTAAATACATGTAGGTTAGCCCACCAAAGTTACCATACCATACTATGAAATAAAATCAATACAACTTCAGTTGCAGATGCTCACAGCAGACAGGACTGGATAAAATCATGGTTTGGCACAGCCACATGATTATTACATTTCTTTGGTAATACTAGAACCAAAAGAGCACTCTATTGCTGTATACTTTGTACTGCAATAGCATCCTTCTGGTTTTATACCAACAATTTTTGCAATCAATGTCTCTCAAACTCTTTGACATCCTGTTAAAGAGCAACCTAACAACGCATTTGTTCAGTTGGTTGTGCATTTTGAAGTCAAACGTTCTTCACATTTGTTTTTTTTAATGGTGTGGAAATTATTAATGTTGTTATGTCCCTTTTTTCCTTTCTATTCTGTTATTTTGTCATAAAGCACTTTGAGCATTTAACCAAAATGGATAACAGCGCTATAAAAATCCCATGTATTATTCTTATTATCATTATTATTATTATTATCATCATCATCATTATAGAAGATAAACATCAAGTTTGAAGCATACTGCAGAAGCTATTCAGTGAGAATGTATGCATGGCTAAAAAAAACACCCAAAACTCCATTTTTTATTTTTTTGAGGAAGCATAAAAGCATACTGTACATGTTTGAACACAGAGACTGTATGCAAGAATCAAGATTGTGTGTAAATGGCGGGTACATGCAGCCAACAAAGAAAACTCGCAAACTGAGGGAAAATAAATTCAATTTGTGGAGAACATCCTGCTCAGCTCACTCAAAAGAGTGAAGGATATTCAAAGGAATAGAACATAACTCACCAATTGTCTCTGACATTTGTGGATGATTTCGTGCAATACTAGACAATTTTGGTATCATTTCAGTCGAAAGGGGCAAAGCAAGAGGGAGGGGGTGAGGGGTTAATAACTTAATGGGTACCCTAAAAAGAGTTTAGACTACAGGTACATGGGCTGTACATGCTGAATATTTCGCGGTGGTTTTATTTTCGCAAATTTCGCGACTTACTAAACGCGAAAATTTTCACTTTGACATTTCTGTACAAAATGAATGCAAATACTATAGAATCATGAAAATGTACCCTCGCGAATTCCCCATCTTGAAGCAAAATCGCAAAAATATATGGACGCGAAATATATGGCGTATAGAGTAGTTTGCAGCCAACATCCCTTGTTAGTTGTGGTGTTCAAAATGGGATCTGAATTGAACTGGGGTTGTATTGTATATGTATTTCTACGGTTATTTTGATGAGTGGAGGCCAGAACAAAAAAAAAAAAAATCAGTGGTAATCCGTATCTACATGTAACACCACAAAAATGAAATGAAGTCATAATGAAATTGTGAATAGAACGTGGGTCTACACAATGCTTTAAAAAAATCCTTTGCCAGGAGGGGTAAAATGAAAAGAAAAGTGGCAATAATCCTATATTCTGTTATTTGAAATTACATCTCAATATGGCTCTAAATAGGCCTACTCTAAAACTCTCTTTGCATAATAATTGGTAATCAGCATAACCAAGGATCACCATAAATTTCGTCAGAATTTTTTTCTTCTTTTTCTTTTTCTTTATTCATGTTTCTTTCTTGTCACTTTATGTGCCCGCGATATCTTGAGAAAGATGAGAGCAATAGCTTTGCAACTTAGCACAATTACATGTATGTCCCATGTCAATACCTCGAGAATGTCCTCCTGTCAATGTCGATGAACGTCTGTGACATACAGAATTAACCTAAATTTGCGATATCTCAAGCCGGCCGACGAGTAAAGCAGCCAAATTTGGCAAGGGTCAAGTTGAGGTCAAGGGTTATCTGCTGGACATAATCAGGTGCACGCGTGTGCACCTCCACGGGGGCGTCAAAATTTCAAAATGCTCCAAATGACTTTTTGTAACAGTACTACATGTATATGTTTCAGGTCATTCGGAGTATTTTGGTGCACGTCCGTATGCGAGCATTTTTTCACTCGCACTCCTTTCTCAACCGAATACGTTCGTTTTTACGATGGTTTTGGATGCCTGACTGAATTCTCCATCATTAAGAACCCTTTCCCGACCACAAGGACCCAAAATATCGCTTTTATGCCAGAAGAAGAAAAATGCATGTGCATGCGCACGTAGTGAATGATGGACATTTTTAAATCACTCATAACTCTCTAAAATTAATCGTGACCCCTACATTTTATTGCTTATTCTGGTAGTCTACAATGCATAAATATAATTTGAGGCATCACTTTGCATACAAAAATGTTATGACGTCATCATGACGTCACAAAGAAAAATTGTATTTCGTGCATACCTCTTGACTGGAGTCGAGTAAGATAACCAAACTTGGTACACAGTAACTTCAGGTCAAAGGTCATTACTGCTGCTAATTATGTGTGTGCGCTCGTCACGACCAACGCGTACGCGTGCATTCAGTTTTAATTCTTAAATCAGTCATAACACTTTAGAATTAACCATGACCCCTACTTTTTTATTACTTATTTTGATATACATGTAGCCTATGATGCATAGACAGGATTTCAGAAACCATAATACTTCCCAAATTATTGCGACGTCATCTATGATGTCATAAATAAAAATCATATTTCTTCTATATCTCATGACTGGAGTCGCGTATGATAACCAAACTTTATACCCAGTAATTTCAGGTCCAAGGTGCTTATTACATGCGTACGAGAGTCACGGCTAACGCATGTGCGCACGTCAAATTTTACATTCTTTTTTTAATAGAGAATTAGAGTGTAAAGGGACAGCTTTGAACAGGCAATGATACGCCGTGTACATTGTCACAATCTCTTTATATTTAATGATCGGAGCGGTTACACAGATCACCAATTCGTCTCAGTGACGAATTAAAGTCTAATTAATGATAGTTATTTCCTTGAATTTTTAGGTTTTGTTACTAATTTGCCCTTCCACCTTTGCCCTTCTTACGTGTGAAATGACAGATTTGAATTGCACAAGCTATGTACAGGAACAGTAATGCAAAACATCCTCAACCCCAACCCACTTTATATCCTCATAACCTCCCTAAAAGCGCGGCACCAAGCCCCCCAACACACTCAAACATGTGCAAAGTTGCAAACACACTTCAGATACATGGATCAGCATATCAAAGCACCGGCATTGCTATCAAGTCATGTGCTGTACAATAATTAAATCTTCCTGCATTTTTCTAACAATATGCTTTCAACTGGGGGCTCTTGCAACCCAATCTCAGATCATAAAACTGCAAAAGAAACACAATCTGTAGCTCATTGTGCCCCGTGAGTTAGACGGAAACTTAAGATGGGGCACAGGCGAAGGTAGAGACATAATCAAATCAAACATGACGCCACAGTACATCTTCTTTTCTTTCCATTGTTAGGTTTTTTTTCTTCTTAAATTCTCAATTTATACATGGTAGGCATCAATGTTGTTCAATTTTATGCCACACTAAACAATGGCTGCAAACAAAACAAACAAAATTCTGCTACATAACACCAGTAATGTGCATGTAACACGAAAATACAGGCGACTCCCATTATAGCGAAGTCCTCGGGACCGGCATTTTTTTTCCGTTGTATCAAAATTTTGTTATAACCAAACAGTTGATCCAAAAACGATCACAAAAGGATCTAGAGGTGTTAAACTACGGATAAAAGGAAGGATCTGACCGGGAAAACATGGATGATCGAAAATTCACTCAGATTTGCAGAGCAGTCAGAAACATGTAGCACACGGTCTCGCATGCAAGCAGAAAGAGGATGTACTGACTGGCGCATGGGTGGGCGCCGGGTAGAGCCCGGGGGGGCCAGTGTCATTACAAGGTGTACACCATGCGCGTGTATGGACTTTCAAAACAGACCCTAAACAAGTATTGAAAGTCGATCTCAGAATACCTTAAACAAGTATTCAAGTTTGAAAAGATACCCTTTTGAAGTAAACCTCCTGTTAAAAGTATACCGGTACCCTTTTTTCCTGATTTTGGCAATTTTGATACCCTTTTCAATGTACGCGCATACATCGTCCGACCGTGAAAAACAACCCTTTTTACGTGTTTTTTCACACGCGCATGGTGTACACGTTGTAATGACACTAGCTGGGGATAGAATCAGTAGGGGAGGAAGGTGGGTGCGTTAGTTTTTCTGTTGCAAGTAGCTCGGTCTGCTCGCACGGTGCGAGGGAATAGCACAGGTACATTTAAGTAAAGTAAACGGGTGGTTTTTACTGATGTAGATAAGGATATACAATTGGGACCAGCCTGAAGTTTTACTTATTGTAACAGAAATTTTGTTATAACGATGTTCACTATAACGGAAGTACACTGTATTATTCAAACATTTCACTTCCGATCCGTGTATTAAACTGCATTCCAAATTTTCTCAATGTTCACTCACATGCAGCAGATAGGATTCTGCGATAAAAGCAATTTGCCATCTGCAGAGCATATTTACGTTGTGATCTTTAAATATGCCACCAAGTTCAATAAGATCATGAAATGTGAAAGGTCTGTCAATTTGTTATGGAATGTGGGCCTTGACCCCGGCCACTTGATAACCTAATTCGTCTACCACCATGGCAAGCTATTTTGACTTTTTTTAGACTGAGAAGTTAACCATATAGCGTGTGTCAGTAAGCAGAAAAGAGGAGGAAAATGGGGAAGAGAATGAGGAGGAATGAGGAGTAACAAAGCCAAGAACAGGAAAAAGAAGAAGAAAAAGAAGAAGAAGAAAAAGAAGAAGAAGATAAAGAAGAAGAGGGTAGAACAAGAAGAACAGTACGAAGAGGAAGAACAAGAAGAACAAGAACAAGAAAAGAAGAGGAAGAAGAAGAACAATAAGAAGAAGACAACAGAGAAGAAGAGGATAAAACAAGAAGAATAATGAGGGAAGACGGAGAAAAGGAAGAAGAAGACGAAGAAGAAAAGAAGACAAAGAAGAAGAAGAAGAAGAAGAAGAAGAAGAAGACAAAGAAGAAGAAGAAGAGGAAGAAGAAGAAGAGAATATGGATATTTGAACATGGGAAAAATAAGAATTTCCATTACACTCTCAAAATTTATTTTTCCATTTTCTATGACCTTGTCCTGGGAAAGAATAAAGGTGACTCTGAAATAATAATGCTTTTTGAATACTTTTTAAAAAATAAAAGAAATTCACATTGTCATCATTGCCTACATTAGTCTAAATTTACTATCAAGAATATAGACCTACATGTACATGCATAATCGCATTCTAGCCAACACAAGACTCAGCAAAAGCTGATAACCAAAACATCAAAGATAATCCGTTTTGATTCCAATGGATTTTAAGACCCGAGGCATTACGCATATTTGTGATTAGGGCAGATTGTCCAGAAACCATTAGTGAATGTCAAGTATAGTATGTTTTGTAGGTCACACAAAAATAGAACATCGGTCCAGTGTAACCTGATTTTCAATGTAGGTCAGTCTAATGAGTAGGCCTACTTGCAGAATTACATGTAATTATTTTTCAATCTCTGTTGTCCGCATAAGATGTGAACTTAGCTGAACGATTTTTAGGAAATTGAAAATTATATTCAAAATGTCATTACATCTATTTTGACATGAAGATGTTTAATATACTCTACTGTACTTTGGGACATGCCTAAACACACACAAACATACATTGTATTTAGGCATACACAGAAATACATGTATGTACATGTGCACAAACGTACAATTTTATTTCTGCTACAACATACACTGTACATAAATAACATCAGCTCAAATAGATTTCCCAGAAAATTTGGAAAATTAGACAGCAAAAGACAGACAGACTGACCCACAAAGAGTAAACAATAAAATACAAGTACATGTACAACACTAGTTTGTTTATATTGTATAGCATTTCTGGCATGTGATAATGAACACTCAGAATGTTATCTTAAACTAAGAAAATTTTTAA
>JZLH01S0089313.1:47468-57761 GCA_001188425.1 Eucidaris tribuloides | reverse complement strand
CCTATACACCTAAACACACAAAGGCATGTTTGTGTGTGTGTCTTTGTTGATTTTCCAACGAACGGCTTTTGCTTAGAATTCTTTAAATCATTCATCCAAGAATTCCATTTAATAAATTTACTTCAGATAACTGTTATAATATTTCGAATCTTGAACCCACTTTCTCTTTATTTCAGTGTGACATTCATCCCCCAAAATAAAAGTAGAAATGATGAAGATGGAATGAGTAGGGGATCGCCAATGTTTGTACGGACAATTCTTCTGCTATTTGTCACAAATCAATAGATTCGGTCACATTTTTAACAGTACAAATCAATAGATTCGGTCACATTTTTGAACAGTACAAATCAATAGATTCGGTCACATTTTTTAGCAGTATAATTCACATGACATCGTTTCAGTACTCTGCCAGGCTATATTCTATCAGCATTGATGCATATGGTACTTTTGACTATTAATGTCTGCGTACAATGCCTGATCCTTTATTGTATGCATAACTTCATTTGGAGACTCAAAGGTAAGGTACTTATAACCTAAGAAACCATCCATAATAAATATCAATGTGCGGTTAAGTCTCTGAAAAATGACTCTGGATTACCATTTCCTTGTTTGTTCAATTCAGTGATGAAAAAAAGAGTTTTGCCTTTACTACGCAGTGAATAATCTAATGAATGTGGCTTAGGCGCCTTTCCACTTTTCTATCATAATAAGTATTTCAGGATGATCGCACAAAAGCTTTGCATTTTATTTTTTCCAACATTGTATGACGGTAATTCCTTTCTAGCAGTTAATTTAGATAAAAGCATGGCACTTTATGGAATTTGGGGGGTATCATTACGATTTTTTAATCTAAAATTAGATTTCAATGCGCTGTCAATTTGCCGCTTTTTTCGGACTAGGAACAATATTGTCTGCAGGTTCGTTATTTTCAGTCACATGTGGGGCTTAAGCCCCCCCCCCCAAAAAAAAATATTGCCTAAGCCCCCCCCCCAAAAAATTTTCGGAGGGTAAAAAAATTCTGAGCGACCTTTGCGGCGACTGAGTTGATCGTAAAAAATTTTGGACCACGGATTTGGAATGGATAATTTTTCGTTCCTACCCCCCCCCCCCGAGCGACTTTTTCTGCAGCTGGGATGACCGAGAAAAATTTCGGACCTCGAATTTGAAATGAAATTTTGTTCGTTTCTACCCCCCCCCCCCCTTTGAGCGACTTTACGGCGGAAAGTGGCGACCTAGCATTTGGCCGGCGAATGAATTAAGCCCCAATAGTAGCCCCCCGTAAATTTTCCGGTCTGAGAACCCGCGCGCTGATAACCCAAGCTAAATATAAGTCGTCACTGAAACATCTTTGAACTCCCAAACAAACAAACAAACAAACAAACAAACAAACAAACAAACAAACAAACAAACAAGCAAGCAAACGCTTAAACATACAAATAAACACGAGAATACACAAAGAGACAATGATATAACAAATTAAAACGTATTTTACGCACGGAAAAGACGTACTTAAAAGATAAGCGCCTTCAATTGCTACACTTGAAGCTCACATGGATGCCAATTGAATAAACTATAATACGACAAAAAATGTATTCGATGCAAATATTCAGCGACATTTTGAATGTGCATAGTAAAACTTTAATGGGCGAAACTAAGCTAAGAGTACGAAAGTGAAATTGGTGATGAACTTCGTCGCAAAGGTTAAAACTGGTACCCACTGAAGTACAGTAAGGGTTCCAGAGTACACCTCCCCTAATGATGCTAATTAGCATTTATGTTGGTAAAAGAGATACGGATCACAATACCAGAACACTATCAGCTGAAACTGCACTAATTCGTCGCCCGGCTGGCAGAAGGGCGTTAGCAAATGCTCTAAGCAGAAGGGCGTTAACAGTAAATTGCCTCTAATTTGAAACCAATTGGCTTATTCCATATTTTCGCCTTACGTACTGATAGAAGGTTCTAATACTTTGATTTCATGTGAAATAAGCTAATGGTTGTCACGTTACAAGCAATTTACTGTTAACGCCCTTCTGCTTAGAGCATTTGCTAACGACCTTCTGCCAGTCGGACTGTTAACGCCCTTCTGCCAGCCGGGTGACGAATTCTAATTCAACATGGCTGATCTTCAAAATAACGTTGATATGTTCCTGAAATAAATTTGATAATTGCTTTTGTGGATCGCTACTCTTCACAAATAGTGCCGACCTATGAAACCTAGTTTCTCACTCATCAGGATAATGGTCATTTTGAGGTAAAATATTTAGAGGATTCATTTTTCCCATTTGTATTTCCTTATTATTATTGCATGTTTGCGGTGACCGATTACGTTTATAATATGCAAAGTAGATGTGGCGTTGATTTAATTTAAATTGATTTGAATAGCGAATTATAACAACCAATATAGTTTGTATTCTGATTGTGGCTGCTAACCGTAATTGCGTAGGTGGCATAATAATGAAGCGTGGCCTCGTTCCACCAGACCTTGTTTTTACGCGTGTATAAAATTCCTGATGGTGTTATCAGTCCATCAAATATTAGTTATTAAATTCAAAGAAGATAATCCATATTTCTGACAAGTCGACAGTATAAAATTCACAGCACTTGAGCTTTGATGGATGATTTCAAAACGTAATGTGACAACCACAACTGTGTATATAATGCGTAATGATTCACTATGGGGGAAAAACGATTGGACGTACAATCGAGGTATTCCAAATGAGCTATCGATCCAGATAGAGTGCGTATCGGACTAATATAATTGCAGCGTGAGCTGTCCTTCATTCTTAATAGCTTAATGATGTTGAGCTAATTTAGTTCATTGTTCGGAGCTAATTAAGTAGACTACAGCTTCTCCGAAATCATTGAATACCATTGAACTGCAGGTGGAGTAAATCAATTAACCAATTGAGTATAGTATTAAGTATAGTTTAATACAGTCTATAGGTGAGTAATCTATTAGATTAGATTAAACGAAGATAAACATTCTAAATGGTTCTGAAAAAATATTTGATAAACGAGCTCTGCAGTACTCCGACAAATATTTATATAGAGTTATTATATGTCATGTCTTATACAATTTATAAACAGGTCCGAGTGATTTTGTGGAATCTATCAATCATCCATCATCTATTTAGAAATAGTTTGAATTCCACGAAGAACAGCAAAATTGATATTTTAAGTCAACGAGTGAGGGTAATCTTTACTAAATGCATAATTTCGGACCCGTACGCTATTTGTTTCCCTTACTTATTTGGTATTATTAATGACAAAGTAATGACACGAGATCTGTATACCAGATTCGTCTATATTTTGTTTTTACAGCAGTGGACACTGCATTTATTCAGGTACTGGACAATATAATGCTAAAATCATAAATGAAAAATCACTGAGCACGTTCCGTGCACATGTGACGATTTTTGTCATAACATGATGAGGATAAAGAACGATTGATGGCGAGGTATGTTCGATAAATATTAGGCAATCACATAAACTGTGAGGAGTAGTGTGATTATATTTGTGGTAGAACTGGTGAGTGACAACTCTGTAGACGCCCATATGTGCCAAAGGCCTCCCGTCGAGACAAAATGGAAAAAAAATCTGACGTCTTACTGAAATTATTTAAGGGGAATGATATGATTAGGATCAGTTAAAAATGCTCCAAGAACCAAATGAATTGATATAAAATACAACAAGAAAAGTAACTACCCCCTTTTTCAAAATACCATAACGTTTTAAAGAAAAGGGTTTTAGCAAAATAATTTGGCAGGGGTGTTTCTGCACTAATTGACTAACTTCTGGGGGAAAATGTGATTGATCTGTCAATGCTTGCATGAGTGAGCACATATTAAAGGCAAAATGTCACTTTTGAAAAGTCACAAGGGTCATTTGAGGGGATTTGTGATACAAGATTTTGACAAATTCTGTTTCTGGTGAATGATTTAGCGTTATTTATATTATTCATCTATCGTTTGACCCCTTTACACCTCTTTTGACACTTATCACATTTTTTGCGCTTCAGTGAGCTCAATTTAAAAATTGCCACCCTTCCTCAATTTTGAAACTGTAAAATCCATTAAGTTTATTGAAAAAATAGAAATCCTTTATTTTTCAGCAAAATGTATCTTAACATGTTGTATGTTGTTGTTAGGGACAACCTTTGTTTAAAAGATACGCATAAAATTTGAATGCATTAGTGAACTGGTCTGTTGTGTCCCTGTGATTTGTAATGTTATGTACCTATTACATTTTTTTCTATTCTGAAGGGATCTTCATATTATAAGTTACCTTATTACTTTGCGAAGATCCATCCATTCTCCATTATTTTTATCGTTAGCTATTTTTAACTGTGTATTAAGTTTGTTTGTTATCGTTGTTTATTATATTGTATATTTCTTCATCTTTTTATCATGGAATTGGAAAATAAAACAATTCAATTCAATTCAATTCAATGAGACGAACACGAATTTTACCAGTACAAAGTTAAAGAATGGCCCTGATTTTAATTGAACTTAAAGGCAGTGGATCTCATTTGCAAACATCCCCTCAGACCAGGAAAAGATAACCCATGCCCTTAGGTTATTGATGAAAGGCATGTCTGTGAAATTTGGGGGTCAGTTGTTACCTAGAATTTGAAAAATGCGAAAGAAAAACAATACCCGTGTAGTGTATGTTCTATGGTAGGAATTTTTTTCTCGCAAGAAAAAAATTCAAATCAGAGTCTAACGGTCACTATAATTCCTCTAAAACTGCGTTTCTAGCTCCTATATTTTGTTTAAGGTTCCCAGATGGCATTTTCTTCTAAATGTCATTGTATTTACACAATGTTAATTTTTAGGCATGCAAAAGAGATCCACTGCCTTTAAACAAAGCTGTACCACACATAAAGCTCTCACACTGAATACTGATGGTAATTTTTGGTCATGAAAGATTAGGCAGTTGACCACGATAATGTTCACAACAGAAACCGTGAAGAGTGTACTTGATTCTGGAAAAGTTTAAACCCCAAATTAGGACTGTTTCTTATCATGCTACTTCCATTTAATAACGAATTGCTCGATTTTCGGCAACAATGCTAATTTTTTTTTATTAACAAACAAACTGAAGTAGAGATCGAAGATAGAAGATCTTCCATTAAGTTTCCCATCTTTATTTGGTGTCCTGATGAAAGCACGTTCCATTTATACTGTAATATGGAAAACAATATCACTTCGAATGTAACACATATTTGAATTTTGCAATTGTTCGTCTGGCGTTACAATATTCATAGTGATATAAATTTATGAGTTAATTATTTACTAACACAATTATTTGTGTGGAGATTTTGTAATGATATGGAGTGTTCTGTGCTCTGCCGTTTTCAATTTCGCTGTTTGTTCCAAATTATTTTTTCTCAAAATACCAAATATGAATACCTGATTTCAAAGTGAGTTTTGATCAAGTTCTATTGTTCGGCAGATAATTTATATTTCAACGCAGTGTTTGTTGAACAATATATGCAGCATTTTTAATGCAATGACAAAACTGCACAATTCATAAGTCTAATTGATTGAGTTCACTTGGACAGTGGACATTCAACAATTCTTTCCTGACGAGACTTATAGATAGACTGGACAACAGGTTGATGATGAAAATCACTTTGTTGGTTTCCATGGGTGAAGCCATATTGCCTTTACATAATAATATGGGCATAGTTTACTTAAAATGTAAGGAATAGTTGCAGGATTGACAGTTTAAACAGGTGAAACATTGTTAAATATTTCGGTTTCTGGAAAGTATTTTGTAAGCTAGATGATTGTGCAGAGGTTTTGTTAGAAGATGTGTTCTGTTGTTTTCAACTATAATATCTTCTGATTAATATTTTCAGAATATCGCCTGTTCATGGAATGGTTTGAAAATATTCGGTATTCGAATTTTCTATTCTGCAAGTACTCTAACTTATCTTTAATCACCTGTTTTAAAAAATCCTTTGCATGCAAAGAGAGGTACAGGACCTACAGCAACAAAACCCCGAACCGTGAAGGTTTAGCGTCATCACATCATCACATTAATGTTTGTTTCCAAAACTTTCCAATCTATCATAATTCAAAATATATTTTGTAATTATCACTTTGGTGCGGTTATGTGACAGCTTAGTGTCTTGCAATGATGCGGTTAAGAGACATCATCAAAATGAATCCTATAGGAGTTTATGCCTTACCAGCCTTGTAATTATATATTTCACTCATGTACGCGATGTATGTGCGTGCCCGGCAAACATCAAACACCTACGTAGAACGTATGCATTGAAATTATGCATGTACCTGATTCTAAATCTTCAAGAACATACCAGACCCATAGATCTTTTATCAATCAAGAAAGATTAAAACTGACACGAAAGGTGTAACAAACAAGGAGAGATTAATTTATGCAGGCGTATAAGGTTATAGCAGCCTGGATGTCCGCGCGGAGTTCACACCAGCAAAGAATGCTCAATTAAAGATGAAGGCTAACAGGATACGAACCGGGGAGTTAGAGGGGCGCCGTCTTCCCTTCGAAGGTGTCTAGACCACGTGCATCAGCTGGTTCTGATGTTAACCAGTTGGAGACTAAGTACGAGATATCTCGGGCTGGGGGCTATGGAGAATGCGTGTTATATTGAAATCAAATCGCTGAAGGTCTCTTACCTCTTCCACATCTACGTCAGATAGTCTATAGCACTGGATTTAACCCGTTGGCTACGAGAACAGCACTTTTCATGTATCAAGTCTATTGGAATTAAAAAAAAAGAACTTGGAGGCATCGGGTTTAATGTATTTTCTTTTCCACAAAGTAGTATGCGGAGTTTTAGAATAAACACACAAATAATACAGAAGTCTAAATGCGGTGATACAGCAGCAAAAAGTTATAATACAATATTCGCACGTGGTACCCTTTACAATAACAATACCAGAGCAAATGTGTCAATACATATACCAGTAACATTAATATCTATGTACGAAGTATACAAATTTATGACAAGCCTAGAAGTAGTGTATTTGGAGGGGTTTGGATGAGTTAACAATAAATTATGGACAGGGAACAGAAAAACACCGCTTCCGATATGTGTGATCCATTATTCTGGTGTCATGTCTTGGAGAGCCGCGCAAATTACTGTATATAATATTTATATTTAAAATAGGCAACTTGTACTTTCGTACATGACTTCAATGCGGAATAAATTGAATTGAATTGAAATGAAGAACTTTGGTACTCCGCTATGATTCTGAAGTTGAAAAATGCACTTGATTGGCAACAAATTGACCAATCTCCAAAGAATGTATATTACTGGTTTAGCAATACAAATGTTGCGTTAGTGGCAAATGGATTTCTGAAGCTATGAATACATAGCAAAGATCATTAGAGCTCTTTTATGTGCCCTAACAGTTGCAGTTATTATCATGATGTATTTATGGCGTTTATCTCTAACATGAAAATTACTTCCAAAACGAGAGCGAAAAATTAATCACGCTAATGAAAATTACAATGATAATTATGTTAATGCACTTGTTTTTCAAGGCCATTTCTTTATATTTTGCGGCATATCTTCACCCAACCGCTGCAAGCATTATACGCGGGTATGATTAGATTCAAAGTGTGCCAGTATTATCTGATTTGTTTTTGGACCCCGACTGGAACTGTATACCAGAAATCGGTATACAGACATTGTCCGTCTTACTGCATTGATAGCTCATTATTGATAGCTAAGAATACTAGTACATGTAGTTGGAATAATGAGCCATATATTATATTCCTCATGATATCAAAATGTAATCTACATGGATAGTGGGGCCCACTGAAGTTTCGTCTGATTCCAACAGGGTTCCCAGCATTTCAAGAAAATAAAATTCCCTGATTTTTCCCTGATTAAGTCTCAACATTCCATGATAATTATTTCAACTCATTTCCAGTTTCACATGTATTCCATAGCCAGTCATCCAATGGATGTTGTTTTGATATGCAACAAAATATAACAGAGTCTGACTGACTACTTTCGATTTTTTGGCCCAACTGACTGGAAAGAAGTAAACTAATTTTTCCCTGCTTTCCCTGATAGGCTGGGAACCCTGTCCAGTGTTTGCGTGGATGACGGGCTGGTTGGTTCTTCAAAAATTAATAGTGCATATTAAACGTAAATGTCATGATTGGGGGTAGTAGATTGGGTGGAATCAAGTAAACTGTGCAAGGATTCTAATCTGAAAATGTGGTAGTCAAAAGTTGACGTATTCTAAAGTAACTTCCATCAGTATGCCGGGTGACAGACAAATCTGCATGTTGAATGTAGCAGTCTTTGGATATTCTCTAGAGCCTCGAGAGAAACAAAATGCTAACTGGGATGTTCATTCTTGATTAGGCTTAAGTAAACAAATTCAAGATAAATCCTTCACGCAAGGAAATACACTCCAGCTGGTGTATCCATTGATATATCTTTTTTTTTGTACCTCCCAATCATGTCACTGCCCTTTAACAAAATGTGAATTGAGTGTATTTGCTGTGTCATGCCACATTCCAAAAGATACACATCTTCCGCTTCAAAATTGATATTGGATTCCTCACTCAATACATTGCAGCCATCGATATGACAATTTATCCTCTCAGATGGTACGGGACTCTAACATTTTGGCATAGTTAAGTAGGCTTATTTGGGGTGGGGTCTGAAACATGGGACTGAATGCAAAATACATGATTAACCTGGATTTTGTTTGATCGACGACGTTAGCTCGTCACTCATCCGAAACACATACTCACCCCCCCACACACACTCGTATACATACACACATATACACACACATGCACACACACAAACACACAAACCTTCAAACATACACACAAACATACGCATACACACACACTCTTACAAGCACACACATATATACACACAAACACACACACACATACATACACACATACACACGCGAACCTACAAACACACGCGAACATACAAACACACACACGCACACACACACACACACCTACAAACACACACTCGTATACATACACATATATGCACACATACACACACATGCACTCACACAAACACACACACTTACAAACACACACATATACACACAAACACACACACACATACACACACACACACACACACACACACACACACACAAACACACACACACACACACACAACACACACACACACACACACACACACACACACACACACACACACACACACACACACACACACACACACACACACACACACACACACACACACACACACACACACACACACACACACACACACACACACACACACACACACACACACACACACACACACACACACACACACACACACACGTACTCTTACGCGTAGGCCTATCAAGTCATGGTATGCCTCGTTCCATCTACAATTTTCTCATATGTATTTTCATATGAGCTCTATTTGTAAGGACCGGCAAGGGCCATGGCAGTGATCGTGCCTTTGATCATGTTTATGGCATAAAATGACCCATTACCGGACACAATAATGTAAAAAGTTAGTGGCAATCTGAATCCCCGTGTAATGAAAGTAGTTGGTCATGATCTGTGGCTCGATAGCCGTTAAATGCCAGAGATGTAACCGATATTATACCGAAGACATTAGTACCCGCATTTAACGACAGCCAATAAATTGACACAGTATTCGGTGAGCCAAAATGGCAATTCTCGCTGAGGTGGATAGCCCATTTGTTTCCTTGCGCCCGCTGTCCTATTTTTGCAAGGGGCATGGTTCCGATAAAACGTGTACAGGTTCTGAGAGGTGTACAGGCCGTACCCCCCCCCGAATTTCAGTTGCAATGCCGATATATCAAACATTCTGACAAACACATCTTTGTTCCTGACACATTGCTCTTAGACCAGGAAACGTTGTCAAAAGGTGCCCACCAAATGCTACAGGGAGTTAATGACTCTTTATGCCGTCATGGAACTTCCTTTCACATTATGCTTAACCCATCTACTCAAGAAAATAGATTGCATTAATGTAAAACCTTAAAGTCAAGAAGCTGTAGTGTAGGAATGAACAAGTTAAGGGTTACTGTCATGATTGGGGTATACTGCTCCTGATGAAATCTTTCGATCCTGGTGTGTAACGCTTCGGCAGAGAAACTGGAATAGTAATACGATATGCTGAATATTTTAGGATTGATTCGAATTGAGAAAGGAGTAAGGTTTCACTTTCAAGTCTTTGACATTGCTGTTAATAGGGACTGTAATGAGAAGCGGTATAATATGCCTGACTCACTGTTACGCCATAACTCGTCTACTGCACGT
>JZLH01S0089313.1:10263-24288 GCA_001188425.1 Eucidaris tribuloides | reverse complement strand
GCTTCGACGTAGCGATACCTGCATGGGAAACGAGGATGCAATGGGGTGACGACGCCCGTACAATAGGCTAAGTACGGGAAGGCCGGGCCTAACACATCGCCTGGCAGAGGCTAATGGATTTCAAGTATTCATTTCACCACATGGAAACCTCTTTTTGTCACCTGCAACTAGATATTTACAAGGTCCTTGCTTTTCCGTATGTTATAAAAAGGGTCCACGGGGTGGAGTGATGAGATGGAGGATTAGTATAAATATTATGATTATGGGCTTTGGTCACATATGCCAATCAGTATGATGGTTGCCATATTCATATTTAGGATCGATTACAGTTTATTATCAAGCTACGGGTTCAAAATGAAAAAAAAAAATAAGTGCAAAAATAAAGCTGCGTTTGTTTGTATATAGTTCATAACCATTATATAATTCAACGATTTTACTGAAACTTATGCAAAGGAACAGCTTTCATGTTGAAGCATTATGATGTGAATAACATATGAATAAGAAATAAATCGAATACAATCACAGGACCCCAAAGTTCTAAAAAATGGGAACAAAAGTAATGATTGTTAAACACAAATCAGGGGTAAAATTATCAAGTTATGTTATTCTAATCATGATTAGATGTGAACTTACTCACAAGTACACACACGGGTGAACTTGTGGACCCCCACAGACTCTATAGATACGATAATTTCCACATTAACCACAAAGCGTTTTTTTCTTCAAATCTTTGGTAATCAATCCCTAATGTGCCCCATCCTAATACCCATTGTACTAGCCCCTAATCCCCCAGTGTCAGGGTTATTTGGTGACTGTAAAATAGAATTTTGCGTGTGAACATGACATTGATACGCCATCGAAAGCGTGGTAACATGGCATTTGCCTTGCCATAGAAAGCGTAATAACATGACATTGGCAAGCCATCGAAAGCGTGATAATATGACATTGGCAAGCCATCGAAAGCGTGACAGCATGACATTGGCACGCCATCGAAAGCGTGGTAACATGACATTGGCAAGCCATCGAAAGCGTGATATCATGACATCCGAAACCACCGAAAGCGGCAATTAATGGATTAAATGTCTAAAGGGGTTACAAGTATCATTACATAACTATCTGAAATAGCACTATCTTCTTACAGTGAAAAATAACCACGTACCACCAAATACAATGATAACATACCTGTGCAGTAGAAAGAATGAATTGAAAGGTACTCCAGCAGCTGGCAACTTACAATGAAGTTTCATTTTGCCATACGACTCAACAGTGATTATAATAAGTGAAATAATATCAAAACTCTCGATCTATCTCCTTCCATCAGTCCGATAATATGGAATTTATGATGTTTAATTTTCACCCCAAATTTCAGTGGGGAAAATCATCAGTTTTTTCAAACAAAATGTTCTGTTTATTTTTGTTTCGAACACATTTTCTCATCAAACAAACCAAGGGGGGGGGGATAAAGACACATTTTATCGATCATTTTGATCAATATTGGTATATCACTTGACGACAGGAATACCCTCTGGTGTTTCAATGTTTGCTTAGAGGCATTTAAGGAATTTAACCACAGATTACGGTAGTCTCACGATAGAAATTAGATGGATAAGATGTTGGGAAATTGATTCATAAAACCAATAAATCTTGTTTTTTTGTTTTTTTTTACTTGAAATGAATAACATCCCAGGCATATACGCGGCACAGTTCGTGACGATATAAAGTTAATGAATGATGAGATAAAATGAATCGTGTACAATCAATTAAAATGAATGATATAGAAAGAACCATCAAATTGAACACTTGGTTACACGTAACGAGGACTTTTGTCAGATTGTATGATTGTCGTACTAAGTCGTGTAATTGTAGTTAAAGGAAGCATTCATTAAATGTCCAGGAAATAAATGTGTAAAATATATACCAGCTTATCATCAGGTTTGTAAATCTTAACATGCCCCTTTCGTTTTAAAGAGAATAACATGCAAATTGTTTTTCAATTATATCAACAGCTCTTGTGCTGCATTTTTAATGGTTAGCCTGCAAAAGCCAAACTCACACACTCACACACACACACACACACACACACACACACACACACACACACACACACACACACACACACACACACACACACACACACACACACACACACGACGACACACACACACACACAGACACACAAACACTCACAGACAGACACACAAACACACATGCACGAACGTACACATAAACACACAAATTCTAGTTTCAACCTCAAATATCTATATGGAAAATCATATAAAGAATATCACGGAATGATATTGTCATTTTACTCACCATTTAGTTTTGCAGAGCATGTCATTTACAAACTGACATGTGAGCAGCTATCCGTGACAGAATATGACTAAAATATTTTACCATATAAAAAGTTTACATTTCTGCCTTTTTTCTGGGATATCAATTTTATGAGATCTTCTTTATTATTCAATGATATGGACCTGAATCTGGATTTCCTTTTTTTATTTATTCACACTGTATACAGGCCTACATACATGTAATCTAATCCGACGTGCAAATAAAAAATGCACTCCATAAGTGTAACAGAACATCAATAATAGATGTTTTCATATATATATGCGTCCAACACGTCCCCACAAAAATATTATTCACGTGTCATAAAGTATAAAAGTGAGTGATTCGGAGCGCTTGTTTATATGCCGCATCTCACAGGGTATATCGTCATTTCCTCCACGCTTTAGACAGAAAGTTTATTCAGGTTTCAGCCTTGACCAGTTTGGACGATCTAGAATCTAACTGGGCCATGGGCACCCGTAGAATATTATTAAATTCACGTCATACTGGCTTGGTTAAGGTTACAGTTGAATTGAGAGATGGGTTTTCTGAAGATCATGGTCTCCTTGGGTCAGTATATGAAGGCTAAGGCGGCCTTACATATTACAGCTAGGCAGCGCGAGCCCATTATTGGATATTCGCGAAGACAAGCTAAATCAAGGCGGGTTGAAAGATCTCGGAGGAAATATGTCACAAAGACTAAATGACGATGCATTTGAATGCTATCGCGGCGACACTGTTTCATGTAGACCATAGAACTGATCGGAGGCCCGCCTGTCACTTCTTGTCCGTCCGTAATTCCACAACAACTCTATATTGGATTTCAAATGGTGGAAGATGAATTGGAAGCGAGTCCAAAGTTCTCTCGAACTTAAGAAAATAACGACGAAGTAACTTGAGCTTGCGTCTCCGCATTGTTGACACGAATTTGACGCAAGTTCGGCGACTGTTACTAGATAATGAGATTTTATTGCAAACGAAAACGAGATATAAGACCTACTTAAAGTTGAATCCAGGAGTAAATATAATCACGTTCAATGGGATTACAATGCTTACGGACTGAAATTTAAGGTGAGGGTGACTTTATTGGATAACACAATCAGGGGATGCATGCTGGAGTTAGTACGGTGTTAGAAGCTTCTCTCCGTTTGATATTGCCGTTGCAAATCCCGAATTTTCGTGGCAGGAAATTAGACATATTCGTGCGTCATGTTGTCCGGAAAGAAGCTCGATATAATTATGTGTAACGCGATTCGCTGACCACAAGACAGACTATCAGGGGACCATTTAAAATCCTGTATCAAATTACAAACATGGGAGCATCAAATTTCTTCTTCGCATTTCGATTCGTAAGTGTGTTATGTGAACTAAATCTTTCATGGGCGGTGTAACGATGCACATAAGTTTTATACGCGATACATCTCGCTATTAGCTTAGTAACGCATGGTAACTAATATACTAAGCCGCGAGATTCGCAAAATTGCATAACTGACTGTTGGCTGTATGCGAATGTAATCGGCAAACTTGTGAGGGAATTAAACATTTAAGTCTGTTATAAAATGACAGCTTGATGAATTACACGAAAACCCCCCTCACACATTGCCCATAACAATTTTTTGTTGAGCAGAGGATGGAGGGAAACGGTGTTGCGTTATAAACTTTCACCAGGAATATGAAAAACCAAAAGAGATTTTCCAAAAAGAATTAATTCCATTAAAATAAGCAATTAAAACCAAACACTTGACAAGTAAAAACGGGAACGTAAAGAATATCATGTGTATTATAATCCCTTTTCCACAGATCCGTGTACAAATGCTGAAAAAAGAAATGCATTTTCGCCAAAGTTAATTGTGGAGTTAGGACCTTATTGGAATGTAGTTCTTCAAACCGATTGACGGTTCTTTGAATATTAACACCTTTTCATTGAGTGGTGCGGTAGTTAACATTTGAGGAAATAAGTTTTGACATAGTGACAACCGTATAAATCAGATAATAGAAACCACACTTCCGATTTCACAGAAGTTAATACAATTTATAACAAAGGTCGTGTTTGTCCATAATCAGGGGATGAAGAGAAAAAAAAATTCTGTACACGCTTCTCAATTCATTTTAACTTTTCCAAACATTGACCTACGTACGTAGATGTGAAGTTTTACAAGAAACTCGAGGTGTCTAAGATAACACAATAAGTTCATTTGTATAGAGAGCTAGAGTGGTACATTGCTATAACATTGGGGTATGTTGCTTTAAAAATATTTGTTGTGCCAATTTATGACACTGTTGGCAATGGAAATGATTACTTTTGATGTTACAAGCGATATTGTCGATGTGGGAATAACGAATCATCTGTTGGAATTCAATTACATGAAATGGGTAACTCCATGGTCTTTGCCGTGTACTACTTGAAGAGCAGTGACATGGTTTAAAACACTTCCTAATGCCTCAAGAACCAAAAGAGTTTAATGTACTATACACTAACTTGTGTGTATATCTAGGCTGGAAGGATTTGTCTTGAGTTTATATACTGCAGGAGAAACACACACATGTATACCAGTATTGAATTAAAATACCAACTTGACAGAGATTGTACTCATACAAAATGACAAACATGTACAACAAATTTGCCTGTCACATCGAGTACAGAAGGCATCTGATTAAGAACCGATATCTGTTTGACCACGATTTTTTCACAACACAATCCTGAAATAAAGATTGATTTCAGGATTTGCAAGTCCATCACTTCCCTTCGTTATCAATACCAAACGGTAGTTTAGTATTTACAAATGGTGTGTTGAAAGTTTGAGATCCATACTTCATGAATTTGTTGTTTTATGAGAAAACTAATGACGATATGCTTTGTTCTTTCCGTGAGTTTAAATTTTGCACAAATTCAGAATACGGTTATGTGTACGTTCGCACGACCAGCGGAGCACACTGATCGGTTAAAAAGTTAAACTCCGCGCGACCTTCGGCTAACGGCTGATCGGACAATTTTGGAACTAACGGAACGTCCTGTGCACCTGCACGTCACTGTGCAAATTTGAAGTTTGAATTTTAAATGTCCAGATTTTCACCAAAACTACGTATTCTACCCAAAGGTCTATGACAGGTGTTCACTTATACTAATCTTCACATTGTGAATGACTTGAGCTGATTTCATTAATTTTGCCGCTTTCTGGCGTGCAAATTCCGTACTCTATCTTTAAGTACTTGATTTAAGAAAAGTCTTGTCACAAACTGAGGACTACCTCATATCATGCTATTTCCCCCTTCCATTTCAACGTGAAGATGAAAACATTGTACCTTCACTCAAAATCAAGCTTCATCGCACAAAAACGTTGCTGTTGTTTCGAACACAAAGTAAAGCAATTTTCTCGAGCCCGAGGTGTTCCTACCCAAATCGTCAAAAAAGACACATGTCGCTTCTCGCCCCAGCCCGGGAAAAAAATCAGACAACACCATACTTTCTTTATTAGCATGAAACTAAATCGAAGACGTGAAAAATCCATTCTAGACTATCCACGTTTTCCTGTTTTCTCAAGAAGTTGTGCCGATGGCATTATGCTTCTATATGAATAGGTACGATTAGTGATAGATGATTGGTTTGGTGACTTGACCTTATTGTGTCAGCCTCAATGTATTTGCTTATCCTTTTCACCGTATTATGATGGCCGGATTGAAGGGTACAGCGAAATGAAGCTGAATCGGGCTTGAAATTAGCAGCAGGGAGATTATCTGATTCACAATTCCGTTCTGGGGAATAAAGGTTTTCCATGGATTTACTATCGACATTTTTAAAGCTCAAGTATGTAGTTTTGGCCTGTCAGACAATTTGTTTCACATGTTTGTCACAAAGTGTGGTATATTTGTGGAAACCGAACGAAAATTAGAAACATTTGAAATATGGTACTTTCGTAGAATGCAAAGAATAAACTGGGTGATTAAAACCAGCAACAAGGAAGTCCTGAACAAAGTAAACTAAGAACTTCTCACGAAGGCAGTGCAAAAGAGAAATGCTCGACATATGATGAGAGGGAGAAGGATTACAGAAACCGTTATTGAAGGAATAATAAAGGGCAAACGCGAAAGGGGTAGACAGAGAGTAACTTGGTTTGATGACATTAAGAAATGGACTGGACTGAAATATGAAGAGGTAAGACCAAGGGTCCAAGACCGAAGACGATGGAGGTTCATAGCCACCCACCCCACTCTAAGGGACGGCACTACTTGATTGATTGATTGATGTCAGACATCAAGAAACAACACCAAGCCTAATGAGAACTGTTTACGACATCATGGTGGGATTTTTGAATCATCAGGGAGCAGAAATGTCTATGTACACTTCCTGCGGCAAAAAGTCAGGGGGCCCTCAACTTTTCTATTTTTCATAAGTTTTTAGATGGAAGTGTTTCATAGCGTTTGATTTTCAGGGCATCAATAGATGATACAGGTTTAGCTTCAAACAAAAGAGGAGAATGTTTCATTTTCAACATTTTTTCAAAACTATACACTATCCATGTTATCTTTAATGAAATGAAGAAAAGGAACAAACCAGGATAAGCAGGTTTAACTACATCGAAAATTGACACCTAGACTCCAGTGTAATGAATGTAAGCCACTACAATAACATCCTGCAATGTCACCCCCACGGGTTCCCGATCTGCATTAGTCGACAAAACTATCAATAACGAGGGAGTCTACGAACGCCATCTTATACTCGAGACTGGATACTGTGGGCGTATTCATTGACTTACTTTCCACGATTTAAAATAGTGCAGATACATGCAATCCAACATATTACTTGTACTCAACAATTCATCATTCCTGCCATCCCTGTCTACCACTGATTGGAATAATGAGCCTAGTCGCCTTTCATACCCATGGGAAATAAATTGCTCAGAAACCTCCCACTATTGAGGCCAAATAGAACAGACAATTTGAAATTCTAATGCAAACGGAAAGGAATACAAACTGACAAACGTGGAGATTACTTTTTGTCTTTACATAGAGGACTCGCGAGATCGAGTTACGGATATTGTACAGAAAATATAATCGGTATTAACTCGTTTGCAGACAATGGTTGTCTAATTTGTTTCAGCCTGGGAAGGAGATCGGCGAAATGTAGGTTAAAGAAGACGCAGCCTGGATTAAGTTTGGCACTAACCTGGTGATGCGACTCGGAATAACTCATTTAAATGGTGATTTCCTTTGCCTATGTCGAAGCGTGTAGAGAGTGTCGTATTGATATCCAAGGTAGGTGTACAGCATGACGAGTGGGGGCGAAATTATTGCACCCTTACGAGGACACGGAACCATGGGCAGGTGTTTGAAATTAAAGGGCGAACAGCCCGGCATGCAGCTTGCAGTCGTACGCTTTAGAAAATCAATTTTACTCGCGCGAGCTGTGCACAATATCCGAACTAGATCGTTCCACCTACCGACACTGACCGTGTCTTTTTCTACTAACGCTGTCCCTCTTTTGCCTTGTGTCGCCGGTGAGGTTATGGGATTCAGTCTCAGTTGATTTTACAACGACCTATATTACTGTTTCAGAAACATAACCAAAGATCATTCCCCGGAGAACAAAACTTGCTCTTCTTGTACCGACAACTTGTGACAGTGCGTTTGTGCAGTGAGTATTACGTGAATCATTTTCGTGAATTAACCGGAATATCAAAGGCATCTTTGATTTGGTATACTTCTGCGCAAATAAAATGGGTTCGTGAGAGGTACAGCAATGTAGGAATGCTTAGAGAATAGGAAAGCGAAAGAATGCCTCCAGTCATCTGGCAGTGGTTTGAAATGTTAATGGAAATATGGGGTAAATAGGAAGAAAGGTGTTGGAAATGGTGTCACCAGGGAAAAAGGAAGAGAGGTACTAAGGGGTGTTTATAGGGCTCGGTAGATAGGACTGAGCGTGATTTGGTGTGACAGACATATCTCAGAATAGATCGCAGTGGAGAGATTGTATTCGTTATGGCTACACCTAACTCACTGGAATAGCCGAAAGAAAGAAGCGGTTTATATTATTATTATTGTTGCGATGAATTAGATTTGAGACTTATTCCAAAGATAAAGAAAGCTTCCGCGTGCTAGTAACACGGAAGTACAAGCAAAACTTTGACGCTTACCATGTTAACCTATTTGTTTTTATCCCGTCTTTAACGATAAGATTGAGTACTTGCAGAACAACATGATTTATCAGCTGTTTTCAAACCTGAGAACAGATGATATTCTGAAAATGTCACTGTAGTACAATAGAGTGTAGTTGAAAACAACAGAACACTTCGTTTTTGACAAATCCTCTACATAAACTGCCTAGAAAATACTAACACAGAAATCAATATGCGGGACAATGTTAATTATTGACATTGCAACTGAAGGGCACTTAGATGGAAAATTCATCCTACAACTATTTATTACAATTAGTCCCACATAATAATGCAAATATAATATACTTTCACCTGGAAACCAATGAAATATGCGAATTTGATGAAAGATTTTCCATCATCAACCAGAACTCTAGATTCTCTTTGATAGCTTCAAATTATCTATGAACGATCGTAACTGCGAAAATCGTGAAACGGCCGAGTCTCTGTCATCACTCGAGTGTCAATCTTTAACTTTACTATGACACGTGAGTCTACAAGACAACAAGGTCACAGGGAGTGACGTTCGCATGCTTCGAAAATACAAAAACATGTAAGTAAACATTTACAAAGTACGTGCATTGTGGCTTTCCATGCGCAGAATATGCATGACTTTACACGAGCAGTGTGTGTGGATAATGGGTTTCCGCGCCCCGTCTATCCCTGGCTGAAAGCATATTAAGTTCCTTTTCTTATTCGATACTTCCTTTGTGGTTACCAATCGGTAAGGAGATGCACCACTCGAAATCTTCTTAAATGGATGATTACATATGAAGATTTTAGTAATTCTACTGATACGAAAGGATTTGTTTTGGAGGTATAATGACTAATAGCATCTACGATTCCATAATGTCGCAGAATTCTAGTTGAGAGACGTTTTGATAAACCAGAAAGTACAGACGTACGGAGACTAATGGCGAGGCAGAGAAATAGTACCTCGGGAGACTGTAAAGATATACATTGTGCATTAACAAGATGGGGTGGCGTCTTATAGGTTGTTCACTTTTGAAGTGTGTCCCCGTGATGTAACATTAATCCCTGCTGCCTAGAAGGGTTTTAGTGACTCGAACACACAAGAAGATGAAAGACATTCCGTCAAGCCTCATTGGTTTGAATGTCAGGATTTGTACTACGATAACCCGAGTCGAGAACAATGTATTCAACCTTAGGTGAACCTGAACTGTACAGGAGTTGTAGGATAAAACCACGGGAGCAGTAAAGTATCTAGGTGAACTATCAGACTGGTCTGGTGCCACTTCCATTTATTTCTCGAGTCGCGTAATTAGTGAAAAATGTGTCCTTTAAAAGGGAAAGTCGACCCTGACGTTAAGTTGGTTTTAATACAGGCAGAAAAACAAGAGAAACCTATTAATTAGGTTTGGCGAAAATCCATCAAACCATAGCAGAATTATGAATTTTTAGAATTGTAAATTTGAGACGTCACATGCGAGCAGTCCCCATATGTCATGTAATATGAATTCCATAAATTGCTATTTTTAATGGTTCATGATAATTGATTTTCTTTTATAGAAGCATGTATGAAATAATATGTCTGATTATAATACTGAATGCACAGGTAAACTGATTTTCGATTTAGGGAGAAAATGGTACTTTATGGTATGAATATTACATGGCAAATGGGTGAGCTGCTCATATGTGACGTCACAAAACAAGCGCTTTAAAAATTCATACTCAGTTATTCTTTTAATGGATTCGCCAAACCTTCATAAAGTATGTTTCTCTCATTCTTCTCTTCATTAAACATCAACTTGACATCAGTGGTACTTCACCTTTTAATTATTGAAATCGTAACTAATCAACCAATGTTCGGATTTAGGGCAAAGAGAGTGATGGTTTATATGAATCTGAATGTTTCGACTGAAATATTATTCCACAAGAAATCACTTAGAATGTGCTAATAGTTTAATACCATTAACGGTATTAGCATTAAAATCACGACCACAAGCACAATTAAAACTCTTCAGTTATCTACAGCCCGCCGTACAGTTTAGGTAAATAGTGAAATATTAAAGCTTTTGTTATTTTACTTGTTTCCATAGACCTATATCAGCAGAAATGTCCCGAAAATCAACGGCTGTGAATGCTTTCCATTTCGAGAAAATAGATAAGTAACAACGGGAATGCGGGACATTTTATGATAGGACATGTACAATGAATCGGCTGATAAGAAAAAAAGGCCATTTGTTTAATATTAAGAGTTTTCGGATATAACTAGTATTTATTCCCTGCTGTTTGTCATGACACTACTGGACTTGCGCAAGATCTGATTAAAAAGTGGTCTGATTGACCACAAACACAGCCTTATAGTAGTAATTAATAATGATAGATCGATGATGATGATGATAATAATAATAATAATGATGATACTACACTACTACTACTACTACTACTACTGGTGAATATAATCATGAAAAAACGACTACTACTAAACACCACCACACACTACTACACCACCACCATACTACTACTACACATCACAAAATTGTAACAATACTTTAAATAGGTTAATGACACGATTGGGAACATTTGAAAATGCCTGCAAGACGCAACCTCAGTTTGAAATAATATATCCAACTGTAACCTAGCTGCGAATGGATTTCCCAGCTGGAAGTATTTGCCTCTGATTTTTTCTTAAGGAGAATCAAGCATAAACATACCAGTATTTTAATTTTTGATTTGGGCCAGATAAAAATAATATCCATAGGGAAAGCCAGCATAATACACAAGGCGATATTGACATAAGTTTAATTAAGAATGAGCAACCGTTTGACTACAAGATTTCACAGGAAGAATCTTGCATAGTGTACTTTGATTCTAGAGTAGTTTCAGCCCAAGTTGGAGGACTACCCCCAATCATGTCATTTACCTTTAAAAATAAAAACTATGCAAAACGGGTATATGACGTTCCTGCTAATTGCTTCAGCGATCATTTAATATAATAACCCTAACCCCAAACCCCAAACCATATCCCTAACCCTAACCCTAACCCTAACCCCAACCGTATTCTGGAAACCAATGGCAACCCTAACCTTAACCTTAGTTCTAAACCTAACATTAATCCTTTTCTACAATGGCAAATCTAACCCAAACAATTTGTTCTCTGAGATATTGTCAGCGGAACAACTGTCGCCAGAGCAGTTATTTAATATAATAACCCTAACCCCAAACCCCAAACCCTAACCCTAACCCTAACCCTAACCCTAACCCCAACGGTATTCTGGAAACCAATGGCAACCCTAACCTTAACCTTAGTTCTAAACCTAACATTAATCCTTTTCTACAATGGCAAATCTAACCCAAACAATTTGTTCTCTGAGATATTGTCAGTGGAACAACTGTCGCCAGAGCAATTGTTGGGCCCCTAAAGAATCTGTGAAATTTTCCACGAAATATACGAAATACTGATACAACATAATATAGGCGTAATTTTTTGGAGATAGCCTGTAAAATCATCCACCACTTTTGTAGGAAAAACAAAATAAGGTAAAGCATTTTATTGTGAATTTCGTTCAAATGAATAGATATAACATATGATGAATAAGTCTCTTTAAAATAGCCATTAGAGCCCAAGTGTAGTTTTGGTCGATCGGGCATTTTTTTTATCAATATTTTACAAAGTGTTTTATTGTCTCCCCAGACATCATAAAACAACATCAAACCAACTGAAAATTGTTTTAAGTGACAAATTATGATGTATAAATTGAAGGAGAACATCTAACGGTATATACATTACCTATGGGAAATCTCGTTTATATTTTGAATAACTTCTCAAAAATGCAAAAGTTTCAGAGCGAGCAATTTTCAGGGTATTAATAGATGATATAGGTGAACATGTATCTAAAAAACATAATTGCAAAGAATTCCACTTTTTACCATTGAAAGAAACTACACTGGGGCTTTAACATAGGTGTAGAACATCTATAACAATTTTTTTTCTTGTGGTCTTGAGGTCTAACTAGTGAATATGATGTTATAGCAATTGATAATAATAATGGTAGTAATAATAATATTAATAATGATGTAAATGTTTATGTTTGTCTACATGTCACATTGAATGTTGTTTGTGTAATGTAATATGTAATGTATTGTATATTTTGTGAAAAAAAACATGTAAAAAAACAAATATCCTGATATGGACAATAAATGATTGAATCTGAATCTGAATCTGAATTGTGAAAAAAAAAATCCCCGCGCCAGCCCGCGATTATCTGTGCACTCCTCGGAACGGATTTACGCTACCGACACGTGTACAACACACGTACTTGAAATCGAATGCGGAAATGAAACTGCAGCATGTGTAACGTGCAGGGCTCATTGAATATGTAATGAAGCCCATACTATCGCGATCTCCTGGGAATCATAATAATCGTTAACATCATGACTAGCATCATTGATTTCAGGCACGTCAAAATTAGTTTCTATTAATGGTAAATACATACACATCCATATCTCTAAAACTGAGCAATTTAGCTAGACAAAATACATTTCAACAACAACAACAACAACAACAACAACAACAACAACAACAACAACAACAATAAAACGTACAGCAACAACAACGACATCAACCACCACCACCACGACAACAATACTACTAACAACGGTACTACTATAGGCCTACTACTATTATTGAGAGACAACTACTACTACTACTACTAATAGTACACTATCACTACTACTCGCTAGCTACTACTACCACCACTACCTACTAGTTTTTTATATTTTTCTTGTTTTTTTTTTTTGTTTTTTTTGTGTTTTAATTATAAATATTTATGTTTTTTTTTTTTTTTTTTTTTTAATATTTTTTTTTTTTTTTTTTTTTTTTTACTACACTACACTACTACACTACGACTATACTACGCTACTGACACACTACCACGACGTCTTACTACTTACTATCTATCGACTACTATTGGCTACTCTACTCATACTACTTACACTACACTACTATGACTACTAAATACGATATTACTACTACTTCTACTACTACCTACTGCTACTGCTACTATGACTAGAAATTAATGCAAATGATGGTCGGTGCGTTTCAGAAGTCAATACTGTAAAGTCCACGATGTAATAAGCGCAAAAATTTAGATTTGCTGATAGTTCATTGACGCCTTACAAATATCTAATGTGGTTAAAAGAGCAAACAAATTAAGTGGGGCCTTCCAATGCCCGAATTTTAGGGAGTAGATACGTTCCACTCCTACGCAACGGATGCCCAACTTGTCCATGTATCCATGTTATGTCAAGCATCTATCTCAGCCTGATTAGGCTATCTCTCCTGCTCTCCCTTAGTTTCATTCCAGTAAACTATTAGATTTCAATCCATTATGCAGAATGAAATTTACACAAATGATGAACGGACATAAATGGATTATACACTATCAAGTGGTACGTCCAGAGGAAGTAAAGTGAGCTTTGAAATATGCAGGAGGACAACACTATAGCTCAAATTATTAGCATTATACTCATACATGCTTAGCCAGATCACACAGGGCACTATCTCTAATGAGTAAAACATATA
>JZLH01S0089313.1:0-10238 GCA_001188425.1 Eucidaris tribuloides | reverse complement strand
CGCCTGGTAGCCCCCTTAAAAACTCGCTTCGACTCTCTGCATAACAACCTGTTACTAAAACACGTTTTATGCACGACCCAGGCTATGTAAGTTAGCGATAACTTAACCAAGCGCCTGGAAAAAGGCCCATAGAACCATAGACCTGATACAGTGTTAAGGGCCTTTGATTACGACGACTTTATCTTTTCTAAATGTGATTCGTATTCAGTGTGTATGCGTGAGAGAGAGACGGGGAGAGCGATCCATTCCCTATGAATAATCTTCCATTAAAATTATAATCCTTTTATTTCCGCAAGGGATTTGCCCTGCCGATATGTCAGTCGTTTTTAAATATCCTATTTATATGCCACAAACAAAAATCAAATAAAACTAAGCATTTAAAAAAAAAACTTTGCCTTTTTCTCAGATATATAACGCAGAAAATGTAGTTATAGCAAAAAAGACAAAGGTTTTACAAAAACAACTGCTTATCCTTTTGGTCGATTTGCATCGAAATCCCGTTGTTATTATAGATTTTTATGTTTTCTGATCAAGTAAGACCGTTTTTAAATTTGAACTGCTGCCCTGGAGAAATAATTTTGACTTCGACAGGATTTGCTTTAGCAGTAATGAATGTCAGATTTTTGAAATTCTCTTCAGGGGGCGGGCCATTAATGCTATGCTCATTTTAATTTATGACTATATTTTCGGGAAACAAAACTGGATCATTTTTGTATATCAGTTATTGCTGATATCAGGGCAAGAATCAAAGTATCATGGATATAAGCAGTACAAATGTAATAGTCAAATAAATCTCACTACTATATTGAATCAATAAACGCTATTTTTTAAACTTACCTATACATTTACAGAACAAGAGTTACGAAATAAAGCTGACTGATTATATACCCAGGCTGTAATGAGAAGCTGCAACAAAACGTTTCCGTATATTTGATTAGCTAACCCACATATTACTTTTTGAAACGAATGTAATTTCTTACTCCGATTCAAACGTTTTTCAACAGGGTTTCAAATTATTCCCCATAATTCGCACAAAAATTTAACCTGTGATTAAACTGTAAAGCTTTATTTTAGGAAAATATGATACTCGTGAGATTGTGGAACACTCTTAATGAAGGTCTGTTTGTGTCAACCCTGTACTTCACCCCTTAATACAGCCATCACTCTGTACCAGCATAGATGAAATCACATCAAAACTTATTAACTAGATACTAGACCTTGCTTCTATTGGCCCCTTTTTCTTACTCATCTAACACAATTGTTTGGCAAATACTGCATGAAAGGTAGGTTAATAGCATGCAAATGAAGGGGCTTCCTGCATTCCGACTGGTTTAATTTATATTGCCAATATAAGTCGCAATTTGCCATTCTGCTTCTGGTAACGTATTCTTATAACCCTTGTGCCAATCTCCGTGCTGACATTGTAATAACATGCCCAATTACCATCAAACTATGCTGCTGGTACGTTATGTAGATATGTAAAAAATATACCTGCGTTATTTCATATTTATTCCATTACGAGCTCATGTAAATTAACAATGTTATCCTTGAATATTTTGAGGTTTTTTTGAGTAAATTTTCTTCCTCTAAAATTATCCATTTGATATAGATTTGTTTATGGAAATGGTTGAGTCAATGTTTAAAACAGATATCCCGAAGTTTAGAAATTCAGGGCTCAGTGTGAATATAGACATTTGGTTTATGAAGATAAGGTGCATGGTAATACGTCATACTCTAGCTGGTATAAGGAGTCGCATTTAATAGAATGGACTGAGACCTGGCAACATTTTGTGGATTTGATCGGAGGTGATTCGAATTAAATTGGAAAATTCACTTGTTTCCGTTAAAATTTAACCTCAGCGCGAGAGTAAGTATAGCGTCAGAGATTTTTTTAAATCAACCATTTACCAAGGTGGAAATAAATAACAAAGGATAGTGAAAACAAAATAAAATACAAAGCTGTTTCATCTGAAACTGTCGATGGATGCGAAATTTGTCACGCGCTTGTTTAAAGGCACTTATTCTGTACAATGTCTATGGTTATATATGGGCGTTTTTGGCAGGCACAGGACAATTGTGATCGATACCTGTCGCATCTCATGAAAGGGTTCCAGATTCAGGCTTTAGACTGAAGAGAAGGGAACAATCTGAGTTTGTTTTATCTTATTTGAAATAACGAGCCGAGGTTTCACTATCTAGTATATTCCCTAGGAATATCAGTCCTCTCGACTGAAAAGCAATCAAATAAGTCTTTGGACCAACGAACCAGTATCACGAAACTAACAGTATGATGTTAGCTGAAAATTGTACATTCCATGACATCATATGGTGTTCGGTTAGGAGGTCACCATAGGCGATATGCGAAGGTGTTGCTAGTGTAACTTTGTAATCAAAGTACTATTTTTTATTGAAATGGATGTTACTTTGTAATTTAAGTACTATTTGCATTAATTTTTTTAATGTGTTCTTTTGTTTTTTTTAGAATGGGAATTAAATATTATCCCTGCAGATTATAACATAAGTAATACTTACAGAGAAGTAACTTTGAGAAACAATAATCGCCTGGCAAATGAAACACGATCAAATTGTGATTAATCGATAGGCAGGTAATGAATAGTGATCGCGTTATCGATTTCAATTTCACAGAATAATAGACCGCAATGTTACCTTATTTTCTTTTCACCCTCACACCATATGTCTGTATTGGTTTAACTTAAAGATATATTGTCAATGAAGCTGGGAGTCACAGGCGCATAACTATACATGCGTAGGCCTATTTATTTGTTTACATTAAAATATAAGAGGCTTGACCTTTCGACCCTTGCAGGATTTACGTTTAAACCAAACGTAAACCTTCTTACACAAGAGTGAAACAGATAATCAACCCACGAACTGCTGAGGTTTTTTTTCCCCAGAAATTTGAGATTTTGTAGTTTATTTTTACGATACAAAATAATGGAAGCTGTATCGGGGGAAAAAGATGGTAAACGAAAACGGATTAGAGCTATGCAGAGGTGAGGAGAAGAGAGTGAGAGACTAGAGTAACCATGAGACAACGGCAAAATCGTAGAAAGGGAGGAGAGGTAATATCCAAGAGTGAATTTGGAAGTAAGTGGAGATTAGGAATACGAGTTAGGGAGAGGAAAACAAAAGCAGTGAACCAGAAGAAGAGTGAGGAGGAATGATCAAACAGTCAGCTTGGGAAGAAACTTCAAGGGACGATCACAAAATATAGGGAGGACAACAAAAGTACCAGAAAGATGACACAAATATGACAAAAAAGGAGAAGACAAAGAAAAAAATAGCAACTCGTTTGGCAACAAGATAAGGAGATGCGATTGAGTGAGGGCAGGATAAACAAGAGTGTCGCTGGGGCGAGCACTTAATACGCCCGCCTGTAACGCGGAAAATAAAAACCTGTCACTGTGACCTTAACCTTTGACCTTTTGACCTCAAAATCAACAGGCTTCCTGGGATCCATGCTAGTATCATACACACCAAATTATATGAGCCTGGGTTAAGCGAAACTGAAGTTATCGCGTTTACAAGGACTTTACAAGGATAAGATGAAAACATGTCACTGTGACCTTGACCTTTGACCTCAAAATCAGTAGGCTTCCTGGGATCTATGCTAGTATCATACACATCAAATTATATGAGCCTGGGTTCAGTTAAACTGAAGTTATCGCGTTTACAAGGACTTCACAAGGGTAAGATGAAAACATGTCACTGTGACCTTGACCTTTGACCTTTCGACCTCAAAATCAATAGGCTTCCTGGGATCTATGCTAGTATCATACACACCAAATTATATGAGGCTAGGTTAAGTTAAACTGAAGTTATGGCATTTACGAGGAAAATTAAACGGACGGACAGACAGACGGACGGACGGACGGACAGACGGACACCGAGCGTGATACCATAATACGTCCCGTAACCGGGCGTATAAAAACAGGGGAAACGGGAATTGATTACATGTACTAAATAGTGCGCTTTGGTCTTGTATAACCATTTTTTTTTAAATCTAGAGATCTTTCTGTGAACAAAATATCAGGCCCTCTCGTATTTCAAAGTTTACCATCTCTAGTGGATACGCAGTGTGAAGTCAGCAACCCCCTTTCAATTAAAAGTTGTTACAAGTTCATTACGGTTGTTTGTATTTGAGTAATAAATCCGTACTTCTCAATCTACGGGGATGGTGACACATCGGGCATTAGCACTGATAAGCTTGACAGTGCAACCTCGAGGGACGTGCTAAAGTAAGGCAGCTTACAGGATTAGCACTTCAGCGATAACGAACGTACATAATACACAAGATTATAAGTACAGTCCTCGAGCTCTCCCATCACAATTCCCCCTTTTCTTCAATTATATACGCTTACATCACAAGCCAGGTCCTCTAGACGTTATCATGAAAGTTATCGATGGTGGGGTCCATACCCGTGGATTTTCATAGCCACTTACTACACTCTCTGAAAGGCAGGAAGCTATAACTCATTGGATCAAGTTCAAGGGGCACAAGAACTCGTCCTGTAGTTTGATTAGAAATATAATTTTGTATCATTTGTTTTGTATTTTACATTATTGTGCATAATGAAATGGAATACACCGATTCCATTCAAGCTTTCATCATCACATTCACCATCATAATTACCATCACCATCACCATCACCATCACCCTCACCATCACCATCACAATCACCATTACCATCACCATCACCACCACCCTCACCACCACCACTGCCAACAGAAATTGTATATTTTCTAGGTATCAGCATTGATCGATCACTTCAAACTAGTTTACCCTTAATAGGGTGATCTGTAACACTTATGCATATTCCTACGTCAAGGGACGTCCTCCCACGTCGGAGACTTTACATCATATCAGAAGGGGAGCGAGGAAGTAAAATTACAATCAAGAGCATTACTTCAAAGTCAAACCTAACAAAGTCCTTTGCAAGTGGTTGACAGGATATTTAATTCTTATTTAATTGAACGTAAAACGTTATAAACTGACAATAAGCAAGCCACTCATTATAATGAATGTATGCATTAAAGGATACACAATATCGGCATATAAGGGTTTCATAACAATTGATCACATTTTGAATAATAGGCCATAAAAATGGATAAAAGGTAAATAAGCTGACGGTAGGTATGGTTACACCATGTGTATGGTATATAAAATATACGATATTATTATGCATTGTTTTAGAGTAACCAGTGTTGTTAGGTTCAACTTTACACATCGCTTATACATATATATGATTGTAAGCACATGCATTTGAATGAAAGCAAAAAACAAACAAAAAACCCACTAAAAACAACACACACACACACACACACACACACACACACACACACACACACACACGACGTAACACACACACACACACACACGACGGTAACATTAACGATACTATGATTAATTAAGCCTGTCTGTGATCTATTGAATAGAAAGAAAACAATATTCTTCATCCATATTGCTTCACGTATTCATTCTTGTAGACAACACGAATGTTTAAGACTGTAGAAACTATATTTCCAGTATGTCACTTGAATGTACTTTACGTGTGTACGATATTTACACGCCGCATTACGCAGCTTTTATCTTCGTAAAATTTCGCAGACCATAGCAAAACCGATCCTTGGAACACAGCCACACCGACAGATGTAGTGCTGTGTGGGTCTCGAGTATCGATTAGAAATCAACGACTTGGCGTCATTCGGTAATTCCCGAAAAACAAGGTAGGCTGATGTTCTGTACTTTCATGGGAGCGGACATTTCCAATTGGGTGGAATCATATCAAACATCCCTTGTGCGTTCATGTCAACTGGAAGGATTTGCGCCTTATAAAACGGATGCAGATAGAAGCAACAGAATTTGCCCCATAACGAATTCACACTTATCTTAGGTAGATGTTAAGTCACTATCAAGCCAATGCTTCTTTGTCCTGATTCATGAGGTCACTCGGTTACACGAACAACTGACACGTAGCTTGCTGATTAGTATGTTTGTCTTCAATGACCCATTTTTCACACATTTGCGTGTTGAAGTTGGTAACTGGGTGTCAGTGTAAATTAGTTTGATTGCGTTGGACCTTGTTACATTTTAAATGAACACATTTTCACAGACATACATACATTTTTTTTTACAGTATAATTGAAGTTTTTAAACCTTCATTTCTCAGATTTATATAAAAAAATGGAATGTGGATTTGTTTGTCAGGATTTTTTAATACCATTTTTCACATGATCTATATTTTTAAAATTTCATTTCATTGTTTGTTCTGAAAGTTTGAAGAAATAATTTAAATCATATATTTTTGATTTCAACTGCGATTTCATCAATTATTCAAATCTCATGATTAAAATCTACCATCCTAACACATATTTTATCAATACTACAGCATACACATCTATCTGTCTTGTCTTTGTAGTTTCTTCGCCAAACATCATCTGAAAACAGATCACATCGACAGCTTAATCATTTGGACAATCGCCGTATACTGAACACACATTTTTCGCTCTACAACTTGAGAATAATTGATTGTATGTCATTAGAAAGTAAACGTCCGAGCAATATGTATTGCAAGAACTGTCTCGTTTTGGTCGGTTGTAATCGAGAGAGGACGGTATTTGCTCTCAGCGTTGTGTTTACTACACTTATCGTGCACCAAAGACTCTTCAGAAATAGGTACGGTGAATCTTCATGTGCTTGGGCGTTACATGAATACAAATTGGTTCAATTCAGAGGTTTTACTCTAGTGTAGCCAGGATGATAATTCAATGAGTCAAGTTCTTCAAGTTTAGGTTTCAAACTGAATCCGGTTTGTCCGTCTACTAAAACAGATCACAAATGTTTCAGAATCGAATTTGAGGTGGGCGTTGACTTAACATGTATACAAAAAGGTAGCTTCCATCTTTTGATATCCCATGCTTTTATCCCGCCTACTACTACTAATTCCTATTTCCACTCTACTACTACTACTACTACTACTTGTAAGATTCCCTAACTGGAGAGATGCCTTCTTGGAAATAGTAAGAGATTCCTGGGCTGGAGTCTATGAGAGACGCGTGTCATACCTTCCTGCGAGGTCATCTCCCACCTGATAAATTTATCCATTGACATTTATAGCCTCACAAAAATATGATAAGAGATAAAACTGAAAAGGGGGCAATAGACATGCCCTAATTGTGATATCCGTTATCTGTGTAATAAAAAATAAAACAAAAACAAAATACGACTACTCATTCTACGGCAATTTTATATTCTAGACTTTCTAGTTATCGGCAGTAAACCACACAAACCAACACTTGGTCACGTACAATTCGAGATGAATCTTGGTGTAATTTTTAAAGCCACTTTAATCAAGGAGATGGCAGAATTGTCACGCACGAGTTTCTGCTATATAGACTTCATGTTTTAGCGCGGAGGACAATAGCAAATGCAATTTCTGCAGGCTTCATGAAATAACCTCAGTAGCGTCTGTTTGTTTTGTTTATAATAACAGTAAAATGACATTGAAAGTTAGATTCTTTTTAATACAGTGCATCATTCTAATCGAATACCCCATCAGTATTTCATAAAATATGTTATTATCATACTGCACTTTAGAAAACAGCACCAACTCTACCTCTGCTTTTTTTAATTGACGTAATGGCAAGATGTCGGGGTTCCCAACTATCTTATTTTGAATTGATTTCTTTAAAATCGAACCTTGTAACAGCGTCTGCTTTCCAGTACATTAATAAGTGGTATAGGTGTATTTAAGAAATAAAAACAAATCAACAATATATCAAATCTGCACACTGCATGTAAACTTAAGCATCGCCTTGGCATTTTTAGACGAATAGTATGTTTGACAAAAGATTTACTTTTTTTTTTAAAGATTTAAAGACACGTATGTGTAAATTATATCATTATGTTGTTAGGTGGTGTTTCAGTTTACAGTACTCTTGCTGTTTTTACATGAAACGATAATTGTCAATAATTATTATGAGCTTTATTCTGTCAAAAGCACCTCCAACCCGAAAAACAAGAGCAAAAACAAAATCACTGTAGCACTCTTTCACAACAATGGTGTAGAATTTTGCAGTTATGAAGGAACTTTTCGATGCCTCATTTTTTTCGGTTTGACTAACGCCTTCTCCTTGCATACACCAAACGAACATACATTTGTATTTGTGCTGAATGCGGATGTGCTGTTTGCAGACCGTTATCAAAGCTTGACTATCTAAAACACACCACAGACCCGTTTCATTCCCCAAGCCAGAACGCATTTCTCAGTGCATATTGCTTGTTACTTTCGTCAGGAACGATGGACGTTTTAGAAGTGTTCATGAAGGGGTCCTATACCCAACATCCTTCATTATTATACAAAATGCCGACAGCGTTTACGAAGTACAAACATCAGAATCGACGGGTGTCGATGATCTAATGGCTTTGACCGACACGGAGTTATTTTAGTATTACTCTTTCGTCACAATAATATTTTTGGGATTTGTGATGTACAGTGTGTCTAAAAAAAAAGATCCAATCGGGAGAAAAATATTTAAGGTATGTAATTTTATCAAAAGGTATGTGTATTTGGTATCATGTTAAGGCAGAATAAATTTCCTTTCTGATAAACTTAGTCCCATTCAATTTGCTTTTTTTAAGTCAAAAGTTATGATTACTTTTGTGCAGTCAGGCAAAATCATGTTTGTCCCACTTTTGTGTAAAGGTCATAATGACAACTGAATTGGTGGTATTGTTACTAACAGAACTCATACAAATTGAATTATAAAAATCAATAATAAAACAAAAAAAATTGCCTTTTCTCCTACATTATGTTTATTTCTGATTATCTACTAAATAAAAAAAAATCAACCTACAATAACCCTTATTCGGCATTGAAATGATATATTATGTTCATTTCTTCTGGTTACCAGACAACATTTACACTGACATGATGATCTGCACATCTCATTCATTTGAGCCCTTTTGGCAAAGTTATGTACCTCCTTTGTACTTCAAATAATACGAAATCAGAAATGTACAACTTGAAAAATCTAACCGTTCAGCTAAATTGAACGATTACACAATACTTTTGACGCTCTCATTGGGATTTCTTTGTTAAACAACATGCAAAAACTGCATACACATGTACGGCATATACAGTATACTGGGACGAATGCGATTTCGAGTCATTGCAGAAAATTCAACATATCTCAGGATTGACACAATCAAATGAAATGAAATAAATAGCACTGGAAAGTATGTTATTTTAGCTTTATGACAATACCCAATTTGACAAGGTTGTATATGATTTTCGTATATTAAAAAATAATATCCGATTGGACCATTTTTTTTGAGACGCACTGTATATAGCTAATGTAATATTCCGGAACTCAAGCTTTTAATGAAATCAACAGGGATGAGATGAATTGGTGAGAGGACGGAAGGTATTCATTTATTTAAATTGATTAATTGTTTAAAAGCAGGTGGGTGGGAATATAGTTCAACTGATCGTATAGACATGTTTCAAACCAAATATGTATATGTATGTTGAATGTACCGTTTTACGGTTACCGTATAAACATTGTTGACGATTTACATTTTGAACTAAGGAAAATAAATGCTACCCTTTAATGGTTGACAAGTAGGCCTACACTCAAAAAACTCTTGGTAAAATTTTTCCGTGTAATTTTGTTTCCGCGTAAAATTTCGTCAGATTACCAAGAATGTGGTGATCTCGCTTGCGAGACTTGTAAAACCGTTTGTTTTACACACTTCTCTGGTAAACACACGTTGGTGCGGAGCGCACTCAGGAAGTTTTGTCCAATTGCATTGCTTAAATTGCGCGCTTTACACTCTAAAAACAAACTAAGGCAAATGATTGGGCCGGCGCGGCGCGCATGCATCTAATTTTTCAACTCTACAGTACATATACACACGTACACGCGACGTCCTCGGCGCCATTTTTCGTTTTTACTGATGAAATATTGAGACGTCGTGGGAGTCTGGAATGCCAAAATTAAAGCGAGTAAGTGGGAATTTCTTAGCCAGAACTTATTTTGTGAGTGTAAATTAGTTCAGGTACCCATTGATTGATTGTCATACGCAGACGTAGTCCATAATGTAAGTTGGATTTTGCAAAATTGTGTGAATAATGTTGTCTACGAACGAGTGACCACGGTTTCATTCTGTCTGTCGGAAACTATGTGCAAAACGAATGAGTGCGCGAAGTTTAAAG
>JZLH01S0089271.1:4990-17236 GCA_001188425.1 Eucidaris tribuloides | reverse complement strand
TTTTTTTTGATTATTATTATTTTTTTTAAAGAAGGAAGTGTTTCACAGCATGTGATTGTTCAGGCCAGTAATGGATAATAATACGTCTGTCTGAAAAAGGGACAAAGCTCGCCTTTTTCACCATTTACCAACTGTACACTGCCTTTAGATTACATAGAAAAATATTTTCATTTTTTAATAGTTAAAAATAGTGTAGCTATTACGTACATCTTATTATTTTAGCATTTGACGCGTTCATTGTGTGTGTGTGTCGTGTGTGTGTGTTTTTGCATACAGATACAGACATATATTTTGGCACAGTATAAAACATTAACACGTACGTACAATTTCGTTATTGCAATTGCTACGCATTACAGTAATGAAGTACATTGTATAATATTGCTTTCCGTTAACTAGGGCACAGTTATTTTTTTTCAAACAACGTAGTCGTCATGTTTACACGATAGTCGCAGATAGCTTCGCGAAAAAACTCCGGAACCCAGGCAACGGAATTGGGGCACTCGATGATGTTGTAACCTATTTTGTCTGGATGAGACACCGTATATTTCCCCACGAATTAAATCTATTGATTTTCGGCAGTACAATAAAAAATGAAATGAAGATTATGTTTAAATCCTTACCCTAATTTGGGGGTACACTGATTATCGACAGTATGTTCACAATCATTATTTGCATGGAGTCATCTGTTGTGTCGTAGAAGGTAACAAAAACTATAACAAACAATAGTGAAGACATTGAATTTGGTCAGAACAACGGATGTTATTGAGAAATGCAGATAGATAGATAGATAGATAGATAGATAGATAGATAGATAGATAGATAGATATACAGATATATAGATAAATAGATAGGTACATAGATAGATAGATAAATAGATAAATAAACAGATAAATAGGTAGATAGATAGATAGATAGATAGATAGATAGATAGATAGATAGATAGATAGGAAAAATAATTTTAAAACTAAATAATGCACTACCACATGAATGTCCGACTCAAAAATTATGGAGATTGTTCAGCCTTCGTCACAGGCTTTCGACCAATTCCAAAACTCGCACCGATCCCTTCAAGGTAATTGTACTAATAACAGTCTGGGTACTACTTTTATCAATGTTCAAATGGGTCTATAAGTGTAAACTTTACTTTAAAGTCGCAATCTAGATGACTAGCGAATTGTCAGATTTAGCTATAATATATGTTCTTTCCCTTTTCAGGCATGGGATACATGAATTAAACATGATTCTTTTTTTCTGTATGCCTTCCGGAAAAGACAATGCGTCAATTCAACGTTGCTCTTTAGTCCTTATTTTAAAATTTATACTCAAGGTTCTGTGTAGTTAACAACGCAAATTCATAATTGTATTTATCAACGTGTATATTCTGTTTTTTCTTTCGTATTCCTAATCTTGAATAGATTTCAGATTTCACATTTCAGATCTTCAAATTAATTTTCCATTTTCCGTAATAAATTCAAAATGAAAGGAGTACCGTACATGAACGTGACGAGAATCATATTACTTTTTATGGTCGTCCATTATAAAATTGGCTTGAAAGCTGCGTTCATGCCGACAAATAGAGCAATAATGACGGTGCCCGTACCAAGTTCCTTCTTCCTGCCGTGGCTCTGTTTTAACACTGGCGTATATATGGTATGTTGATTTACATTAATTAAATGTACGCATTGAAGTCGAGGGAAATGAAATTTCTCAATTTACAAATGTTCTCTTTCATGAACCTGTATAATTAACTAATAAGGATCACGAGAAATGATGAAGCTTGTAACTCTAACAAGCACACGCACTGCACCGCGACAGGCACTCCACAACGACACATCACACCGACACCACACACTCACACACACACACACACACCATTTGAACACACGCACACAAATCAAACACCATGCAACCCACACATACTTCATGGCCAAGCATTGCATACCATGTGTGTTTGTGGCGTGAGCAAGTGTGCATGAAAAAAAACGCCCAGATTTACTATTACGGACACGCATGGGGTGTGTGCTGCTGTCGTGGTGTGTGTGTGTGTGTGTGTTTGTGATTTGTAGTGGTGTGTGTGTGTGTGTGATGTGGTGTGTGTGTGTGTGTGTGTGTGTGTGTGTGTGTGTGTGTGTGTGTGTGTGTGTAGTGTGTGTGTGTGTGTGTGTGTGTGTGACTGTGGTGCGTGCTGTCTGTCTGCTGTTATTTTTTCTGTCTGTCTGCCTGTCTGTCCTGTCTGTCTGCGTCCCTGTATATGCCTTGTAATTTTTTTTTTAAGTAACCGATCATCATCACTCGAGTGTGCTGACGACTCATTTTGCCGAAAAATTGGCATATTTCAATTTGACTGATTTTTCTTCATATAAATATACATGAATGAACAGATCGCCTTTAGCACAGAGGTTCTTTGTAAGTTATATTTCATTACTCTGAAGTACTTACATGTGAGAACACTATTTTCTATTTGCTCAGAAGACAACGACATGTTTCTTTTACTCCCTTCGAGGGCTCGTTCACAGGAAGTCATAAATAACAATACACGTAGGAGTATGGATGTGGAACATGGGTAGTATGGGGTACCCAACAGTATGAAAGCACCAGAAAACGCTGGCTGAACGTATTGTGGTAGTGAGCAGAACAGGTACACTTACGACCCAACAGTGAGAAGAAAAACAGGGAGACTGTTGTGCAACGTGAAATGAATGCGAATGGTGAAAATAATCACCGTTTGCAACATTTGAAAGAAACGAGGCAGCTGAAGTGTCGAGTTCCTATATGAAATTATTTTGACAATGTTTTATACTAGATAATGACAGGAAGACGTGATTTTTTAAAAGATTTATACCTTTTAGATAACAATTAAATATGATCGGCAAGGTGGCATAAGGGAGAGGATAAACGGGGAATAACAACTAGGTGAGATAAGAGGTCAGAGGGAAGACGAGGGGCAGGTACATGTAAGGAGAAGAAAGTAGAGGGGGATAAGAAGGATTTAACGGAGGAATTAAGAGTGGTGAGAGGGGAAGAAGGAGTACGCGTGGGGGAATATAAGGGGGAATAAGAGTGGAAATACGGGATAGCATTAGGGTTATAAGGAAAATAAAGGAGGAAATTAAGGCGTGATATTAACAGGGGAGTTAAGGAGGAAATAAATGGTAATAAAGGGGATAATTCAGAGAAAATCAATAGGGAAGTTAGGGGAAATTAAATTGGGTATAAAGAGAGAAATAAATAGGGATAGGAAGGGAAATTGAAGAGGGATAAAAGAGGAACGGGAGCAATGAAGGGGGAATAGGTGGGGTTAGAGGGGATAAAGGGGGAAATAGGGGGTTAAGGGGAATTTGAGATGGAATAAGAGGGATAATGAGAAGAGAAATAGTGGGAATAAAGGGGAAATAACTAAGATTATGAGGGGAGATAAGAGGGAAAATAAGAGGGAATAAATGAGAATAAGAGAAGGAAAATAGGAATAAGTGGGGGAAAGAGGAAAATGAGAGGGGGTTAAGGGGGTTTCAGAAGGATTAAGAGGGCTGAATATCAGGGGGAATACGCCTATGAGGAAGAATAGGAAATAACAGGGAAAATATAAGAGGGAGAATTAAAGGGGAACAAGAGTGGGGTAATGGGGTAAGAGAGGATACGAGGGGGAAAAGTGGGTTGGGGATTTGTGGGGAGATTGTGGGATAAGGGTGATTTCAAAAAAAAAGTGAACGAGGCTGCCTCGGCGCAAAGGCAGCTGGTGAATTTATTCTCTTCTGCTGTAAATGATATGATGTAAGTTATTTCTAGAGCTAGAGAAAATAAGAATAAGTATAAGAAATGGTGAAAATTGCTGCATACTGTAAGTTCTATTCCAGATGAAAGAGTAACTTTGTCCGTATAATGTGTAAGCTGAACATTCATTATGTTGTATACCACACTCATAATATTGTTAATTACATGTACTGAATGCGGAATGTTCTGAAAATACTGAATGATTAGACGGAATGTACTGAATGTGAACGAGTATATTTAATGTGAACAACCCCTTGCATATTCAACATCCTTTATCAAGGAAAAATATACCAGGCTATACTTACCCCGATCAACGCACACTTTGTGTCTGACTGGTCTGCAAGCCCCCGGGTACAGGCGCGAGGAGTCCTCCATGTATTTCATGATCTGGTGCCCCTTGCAAGACTCGGCCTTGGTAAACGTCACACCAATGACTGCGAAAGAAAGAAACTGAGCATAGTGACTCCTTGCTAAAATTTGACGAAAACATGCTAAAACGTTACATTGCCCTGATATTCAAGTGTAACAATTTCGTAATTACCTCGCTTATTTGCTTTATTTAGAGAATCTCCTTTTATTGATTTTTTAAAAGAAATGTGACATGAGTTTCCATAATATCCATACCTTTGAAGCTTTCTGAGCTTCGTGGGCCACCCCTGCATTCCACCAATCATAAGCGAGAAAAATATATGTATTGTATAAATACTGAATTCTTTTATGTTATAAGTCATGTGTATGTATACCTGTATTTTATTGCAACTGCAAATGGGAATAAAATGCATTCAATTCACAATCGCCCTTTATTCAGTTAATTGTTCCTATTTTACACGATTCGCCGTAAAATCATGTAGTTAAATTTGGAGGTAATTTCCCGGTGGCCAATGTGGAGCAAAACAAAATAATAAAATCAATAAAATCCACATGTTAATGGTATGGTGTCCAACCGCTGTATTGCTAAAGGCAACTTTCCAAAACTGTTTATTGATCTAGATATAAACATCAACATATTGTTTTATAATGCTTTATAATGGCCAAGTTGCTCACATTAATTGATTTGCATAAAATATCGGATCACACCATTGACAACTATAATTTTATCTTTAAAGTTGATATTCATAGGAAATTAAATTCAACAAATTTAGTTTACTTTATAATTTAATGAGTTATCTAAACATTTTGTGCAGCTAACATGCCATGAAAGTGTGTCAGCTTCGGGTTTTATGAAAATAAAATTGCAATAAATTGACCCTCTCCCATCTCCGAAACCGGCTACAGGAAAGGGCCTTTTTGTGTGACGTCACACCCGGGTATACGCTACACGCAGCTCACGCGACGGACTACGATAACGCATACAGTTCATAGAATGTGTGTCAGCTCCAATACTCCAAAACGGCTAATAATTGTTTTAATTGTTAATGTCTGACATACATTGTCGCTTCCTTCGCGTGTAAAACATATCCTATGTATTATTTAGTCATTACTTGCAGCGGAAACGGGGACAATCTCGCGAAAAATTCGTGTTAACTCCACCCGGTGCGCCGAGAGCTGTAGGCCCCTATCGGAAATAGCTGAAAACAAACGCCGCGACAACCCTGAACTAGAAATGTTGTTCGATGAACTAAACTAACGTTACTTATTGTAGATCTATGTTCCGAGTAAATTCCTTCTGACCATAAAAGAGTCTAAGTCAAAAACGCGCGTGAATTAGATCTAACATATTTGTTTTGCTTTGTTGACTGCAAGGCGCAGGTTAAAGTAAATGCGCCAGCTATTGATCTGATGAGATACCGCGGCCAGCGCTTCCGGCCAAGCCTAAGCCGTCGCCGTGTGGCGACTCATGCTGCTGAGCAGAAGGCAGGAAGATGCCGAGCAGCTTAACTCCAGCTGCAAAGAGCCTATTACTTACCCCGCCAACTGCCATTACTTTCGCGCATGAATCTTAAACCCCGGCAGAATCGCCACGACTCATATTCCAGCTCATCTGGAAAGTGATACAACGGATTATCGATGAGCTGATGTCCTATTTCTATTATAGATATCGTAATGATTTAATTAATATAACTATTCTTCATCGGTGAGAAAAGGTAAAGTCCTACACGTCTGATAATGTCAAAAGTGCAAATCGTCCGGCCGACTTCGGAACACTACGACCTCGAAGAACTATTCGCAATAGAATACAGCCGTAGTAACTACCTTGGAAGCGGTCCTTCCTCCTTTCCCCCTATTTCAGCTGTTTGGTCCCCTCCAAACAATGATTTTCGTAGAGACATGTGTAGAATATTAAGTTAAAACAATAATGGAAGACGAAATGCAAAACGATGAAGTATTTAGGCCTATCTTATTTTCAATAAGGAGAAATAACACACAAGTTCAGAGTTGTCTTTCCCAGCTCAATACGCTAGAGCTACGACCCGAAGTTGCCTCAAGTCCACGAACGCCGTCTCTTACCGTCACAGCTACAAGGCACGTTCGACAGCAAACGAGCGAATAGGTCGCGAGGTTGGGGTGATGTTTTTCAACCCTAACTTCGCTTTTCATGAAGGGTATATTGCTTGAATGCACATCAAGTTCATTGATACGGCTATAAGCCTCTGTTGATATGTATATCGTCATATTATCGGTTCTATAATGTCCCTTAAGAAATGGTAACAATGTTTTGACCTACCGTTATCTTTAATTAGGTCTACTGTTTGTGAAGGGACTTTACGAGTAAATAGGGACATCGAGATTAACATTGATAATAGAAGAAAAGTAGGGATATATAATTAACGACACCAGGTCGTACCTGGATCGAATAGTAAAAAAGTGACCATCAGAAATATGAAAGACATCGAAAAGCTGGAATAGACAGAGGTGAGAGTTAAATAAAATAGTTTCTTCATGGAAAGATGATTAATTATCCATGCTTAATTTGTATGAAAAGTGTAACAAATAATCAGAATGCTCTTCTATGTGCTACGTGTGAACAATGGTGTCACCTAAAGTGTTCATGTGAAAATATGACAGTCTTTCTAGGCAACGATGATTGGATCTGCCGAAAATGTTGTTTCAAAGAACCGCCCGATTATAACGGAATGGAAAATCTCGAAACTGAAACTAAAATTCACGATCAAGCGCAGAAAATTTATTATTGCACTGTTGAATCCTGTCTGCAATCTTTCAGGAACAAGAAAGGACTCAAAATCACGCACTTAAATTGTATATCACTGATGAAAAACTTTGACGAAATAAGGTATGTGATAGATCAAACTGATACAGACATGATGACTTTGAGTGAAACACACCTATCGGAACTCATAAATGATACGGAGATTGAAATACTCGGTAGATTCTTATGACATTATTCGAAGAGACAGAAATCGTTCTGGTGGAGGAGTAGCAATGTACATTAAAACATCGATTGGTTATAAAATTAGGATATTATGGAAACTCATGTCACATTTTTTTAAAAAATCGAAGAAAAGGACGATTCTCGTAAATATAAAGCAAATAAAGCGAGGTAAGTTACGAAAGGTTACACGTTGAATATCAGGGCAATGTAACGTTTTAGCATGTTTTCGTTCAAATTTTTAGCAAGGAGTCACTTAGTGCTCAGTTTCGTTTCTTTCCAAGTCATTGGTGTGGACGTTTACCAACGCGCCGATCTTGCAAGGGCACCAGATCATGCAAAATACATGCTGAGGATGCCTGCGCCTGTACGGGGGCGCTTGCCAGACCAGTCAGACACAAATGTGCGTTATCGGGTAAGTATAGCCTGGTATTATTTCCTGATATAAGGATGTTGAATATGCAATGGGTGTTCACATTAATATACTCGTTCACATTTCAGTACATTCCGTCTAATCATTCATATTCAGAGAACAATTCCGCATTCGTACATGCTAAATAACAAAAAATATATGAGTGGTATAGAACATAATGATGTTCGAGCTTGACACATATTACGTGACAAAGTTACTCTTTCATCTGCGAATAGAACTTACAGTATGCCAGCAATTTCACCATTCTTATCACTTAATCTTATTTTCTCTAGCTCTAGAAATAACTTCCATCATATCATTACAGCACGAAGAGAATAAATTCACCAAGCTGCATTTTGCGCCGAGGCAGCCTCGTTCACTCTTTTTTTTGAAATCACCCTTATCCCCCAATCTCCGCTCCAAATCCCCAACCCACTTTTCCTCCTCTGTCCTCTCTTACCCATTACCCCTCTTGTCCGCTTAGATTCTCCTCTTATATCTTTCCCTGTTATTTCCTTATTCTTTCTCATAGCGCGTATCCCCTAATATTCAGCCCTCTTAATCCTTTCTGAAACCCCCTTAGACCCCCTCTCATTTTCCTCTTCCCCCACTTTATTGCCTATTTTCGCTTCTCTTATTCTCGATTTATTCCTCTCTGATTTCCCTACTTATCTCCCTTCATAAGTCTTAGTATTTCCCCTATTCCCCACATTTCTCTTTGCTCATTATCCCTCTTATTCCATCTCAAATTCCCCTTAACCCCCTATTTCCCCCTTTATCCCCTCTACCCCACCCTATTCCCCCTTCATTGCCTCCCGTTCCTCTTTTTATCCTCTTCAATTTCCCTTCCTATCCCTATTATTCCTGCTTATCCCCAAATTTAATTTCCCTAACTTCCCATTGATTTTCTCTGAATTATCCCTTATTACCATTGTAGTTCCTCCTTAACTCCCCTCGTTAATATCACTGCCTTTAATTTCCTCCTTTATTTTCCTTATAAACGCCTAATGCTATCCCGTATTCACTTTATTATTCCCCTAGATTATTCCCCACGCGTACTCCTTCTTCCCCTCTCACTCACTTCTTAATTCCTCGCGTTAAATCCTTCGTTATCGCCCCTCTAGTCTATCTCTACGATGTTACCTGCCCCTCGTCTTCCCTTCGGACCTTTATCTCACCTAGTTGTTATCCCGTTTATCCTCCTCCTATGCCACCTTGCCGATCATATCCTTAATTGTTATCTAAAAGTATCAATTCTTCTTATAAAAAATCACGTCTTCCTGTCATTATCTAGCTATAAAACATTGTCAAAATAAGTCAATATAGGACACTCGACACTTCATGCTGCGCTCGTTTCTTTCAACATCGTTGCAAACGCGTGATATTTTCACCATTCCGCATTCATTTACTGTTGCACAACCATCTCCCTGTGTTTTTGCTTCTCACTGTTGGTCGTAAGTGTACCTGTTCTGCCTCACTACCAGCAATACGTTCAGCCAGCGTTTTCTGGTGCTTCATACTGTTGGCGACACCATACTACCATGTTCCACATCCATACCTACGTGTATTGTTATTTAGACTTCCTGTGAACCCCTCGAAGGGAGAAAGAAAATGTCGTTGCTGAGGCAAATAGAAATATTTCTCACATGTAAGACTTCAGATAAGAAATATAACTTACAACAGAACCTCTGCCCTGCTAAAGGCGATATGTTCTTCATTCAATGTATATTAATGAACGAAATAAATCGAGTCAAATTGCAAATATGCCAGATTTTCGGCAAAGAATGAGTCAGTCCAGCACCTCCGAGGTGATGATGACCCGGGTTTACTTAAAAAAAAAATTACAAGGCTATATTACAGGGACGCAGACAGGACAGGACAGACAGGCAGACAGACAGAAAAAATAAACACAGACAGACACACGCACAGCACACACACACACACACACACACACACTACACACACACACACACACACACACACACACACACACACACACACACACACACACCACATCACACACACACACACACCACTACAAATCACAAACACACACACACACACACACCACGACAGCAGCACACACCCCATGCGTGTCCGTAATAGTAAATCTGGGCGTTTTTTTTCATGCACACTTGCTCACGCCACAAACACACATGGTATGCAATGCTTGGCCATGAAGTATGTGTGGGTTGCATGGTGTTTGATTTGTGTGCGTGTGTTCAAATGGTGTGTGTGTGTGTGTGTGAGTGTGTGGTGTCGGTGTGATGTGTCGTTGTGGAGTGCCTGTCGCGGTGCAGTGCGTGTGCTTGTTAGAGTTACAAGCTTCATCATTTCTCGTGATCCTTATTAGTTAATTATACAGGTTCATGAAAGAGAACATTTGTAAATTGAGAAATTTCATTTCCCTCGACTTCAATGCGTACATTTAATTAATGTAAATCAACATACCATATATACGCCAGTGTTAAAACAGAGCCACGGCAGGAAGAAGGAACTTGGTACGGGCACCGTCATTATTGCTCTATTTGTCGGCATGAACGCAGCTTTCAAGCCAATTTTATAATGGACGACCATAAAAAGTAATATGATTCTCGTCACGTTCATGTACGGTACTCCTTTCATTTTGAATTTATTACGGAAAATGGAAAATTAATTTGAAGATCTGAAATGTGAAATCTGAAATCTATTCAAGATTAGGAATACGAAAGAAAAAACAGAATATACACGTTGATAAATACAATTATGAATTTGCGTTGTTAACTACACAGAACCTTGAGTATAAATTTTAAAATAAGGACTAAAGAGCAACGTTGAATTGACGCATTGTCTTTTCCGGAAGGCATACAGAAAAAAAGAATCATGTTTAATTCATGTATCCCATGCCTGAAAAGGGAAAGAACATATATTATAGCTAAATCTGACAATTCGCTAGTCATCTAGATTGCGACTTTAAAGTAAAGTTTACACTTATAGACCCATTTGAACATTGATAAAAGTAGTACCCAGACTGTTATTAGTACAATTACCTTGAAGGGATCGGTGCGAGTTTTGGAATTGGTCGAAAGCCTGTGACGAAGGCTGAACAATCTCCATAATTTTTGAGTCGGACATTCATGTGGGTAGTGCATTAATTTAGTTTTAAAAATTATTTTTCCTATCTATGCTAGTCTATCTATCTATCTAGTCTATCTATCTATTCTATCTCTACCGTATCTTTATGCTGTTTATTATATCGATATCTATCTACTCTTGTACCTATCTTCATTTATCTATATATGTATATCTATTCTATCTATCTATCTATCTAGTCTATCTGATTCTTATCTATCTATCTAATCGCAAGATTCTCAATAAAATCCGTTCTGTTTCGACCAAAATCAATGTCTTCACTATTGTTTGTATATTTTGCTTACTCTTCACGGACACAACAGATGACTCCATGCAAATAATGATGACTGAAACATACTGTTCGGATAACAGTGTACCGCCCAAATTAGCGGATAAGGATTTAAACATAATCTTCATTATTCATTTTATGACTGCCAAAATCAATAGATTTAATTTTGTGGAAATATTACGGTGTCTCATCCAGACAAAATAGGGTTACGAACATCATCCAGGTGGGTGGGGCTGGCCTCAATTCCGTTGCCGGGTCCGGGAAGTTTTTCGCAAGCTATCTTCCGGACTATCGTGTAAACATGGACACTACGTGTTTGAAAAAAAATAACGTCCTAAGTTAACGAAAGCAATATGTATACAATACTTCATACTGTAATGCGTAGCTCAATTGCAATAACGAAATCGCTGTACTACGTGTTTAATTCTTATACTGTGGCAAAATATTATGTCTGTATCGTTATGCAAAAAACACAACACCAGGCCACACTACACACAATGAACCGCGTTCACAATTGCCTTAAAATAATAAGATGTAGTAATAGTCACTATTTTAACTATTAAAAAATGAATAATATTTTTTCTATGGTAATCTTAAGGCAGTGTACAGTTGTTAAATTGCGTGAAAAAGGCAGCTTGTCCCTTTCTTCAGGACAGACGTATATTATCCGATTACTGGCTGAACAATCACATGGCTGTGGAAACCACTATCCTTTTTAAAAAATAATAATATATTCACCAAAAAAATCGGGAGCCCCCGTGATATATTCTTGGCTGTAGAAAATGTAACATACTGGCTCAATAATATTCATGAAGATAATATTTTTATTCTGAACAATTTCTGGACCGATATTTTCTGATGTCTTGGCGTGACAGATGCCATACATGAAAATGAGAATTTTGTCTGAGTCGAGGGAAAACTGAAATCCCGCTTCAACATAAAGACGATTAAGCAAGGAGTATCAGTGGTCCGACAGCAAATTAGTGACTTAATCAGGCTATGAAGCTACGCGGCGTCGGTGCCCCGGTAGTAGCCGGGCGTACAGAACTGGAAGCCGACCGCCACCCTGCGAGCCTGAATTAATTGTCTTGCCGACCGCACAGAAAAATTGTAAAAATGAGCCAGTAAATGTTTTAAATCTCTACTGATAAATCGGTGTATTTGTATGCTAATTCATGCCGAAGACTGTATTTGAAAATAAATGCTTCAAACTGATTTTTTCTATGTGTGTATTAACGCAGGAAAACCGCTACGCATTCGCTGTCTGTTTCGTCCGCCTTTCTATACTCCTTTCCTACAGCTCGGCACCAGAACATTACTCTCTCTCTCTCATAT
>JZLH01S0089256.1:9563-17063 GCA_001188425.1 Eucidaris tribuloides | reverse complement strand
AGCTGAAAATATGGCGTACTCTTTGATATACATAGCTTTTAGATGTATTACGTCCAGAAGCTGATTCGGGCTCAGATCGGTGACCTAAAAACATCGGTCTGGTTTCAGCTTTTTCTCTGCTAATCCAAAATGAACTTCTAGAGAATTTCATGCCAATACATCTTGTTTTACTTTGTAAATCCAAACAACCAGCGTACGTCTTTTCCCTCTTCTTGTATCAGGAAGACTAAGCTGGTAATTGCGAGTTAAACACCGGTGTTTTCAAAGAGCGCGGGATTCAAAACGTGGCCCAAAACCACCGCTTAATACCTTTCGAATCTGTTTGTAAACTGACCCCATTTCCTGTTGATGGACTTTCTATTAATAGGATCAATCGCATTCCGTGTTTTTCTTAGTTTTTTCTCCAGATACATATAAAACATTTGCATATAGTTGCATCTATATAAATGACCATGTCCAGCGGAATATTTTCGAAATATTCCAGAAATAGTTCGAGTTTGTCATCAATCCTTCCATACATTGGAGTCAAACTAATGAGAGTAGAATGTATATCGACAGTATTGAATGAAAGCGCGATGAATTGCAAGACAGATGAGAGATAAAACTGGGTAACATATGGTGCAGGTTGAAGATATTGTGCACTATACCACAAGGCTATGTGTGGTTGAGTGTGCTGTCGTGAGCGTGTGTGAGTGCGTGTTGTACGGTGTGTGATGGTGTGTGTGTGTGCTGGTATAGCTGTGTGTGGTGTGATGTGTGTGTGTGATGTGTGTGTGTGTGTGTGACTGTGTGTGTGTGTATGTGCTGCCTATGTATGTGCTTGGGTGTGTGTGTAGGTGTGTGTATGTTTGTGTGTGGGTGTGTGTGTGTGTGTGGTGTATCGTGTGGTGTGTGTGTGTGAGTTGTGAGGTGTGTGTGGTGTGTCGTTGTGTGTGTGTGTGTGTGCCTGCTTGTGTGTGTGTGGCTTACTGTGAGGATTTGGTGTGAATAGTGTCAGTATTGTGGAGGTTGTTAGCAAAGATTGATATGATGGTTATCCTCAAGAAAAAGGCTTGACAGGTTCCTTTGATAAATCAGTTTTCTCGATTGATGGTGTGCATGTGTGTGTATGTGATGCTGTGAGAGAATTCATCTACATGTTGTAGTGCTGCTTTTGAAAGAAAGTAAATAGTGATTCTGGGTACCATAGTGTTTGCGATAACCGCTTGGCACACGTCTTGAATGAAGACATGGCAAACCAAGAAAAGGGTTGTAGGTATTCAACTGTTATTGTGGTGGTGTGTGTGTTTTGTGTCTTATTTTTTTTTTTGTTATATGTATTTGCTGCTTGCTGGGGGGTATGAAGTTGGTTTAAGTGAACGAGAGTGATGAACCCAACAAGGTTGTCATGCATCATTTGTTTGTTGGGTGGGAATAGGTCGTTGCGATTAAGACCCTGTGAGTTCCATTTTTTAATCTTTACAGCTTCTTGTTTGAGAAAACACAGAGTTAAAATTGCTAATAACTTCATGTGTATAATTTTGAGGGAAAGATTTTTTTTCTGTGTTACCAGTGAGATATGTTATGGAGTCATATATATATGTATTCAAGAAGTTTTGATGGCTTTCTTTTGTCGAAACCCTGACCTGTCGGTGATTCTTTATTTGTTGCGTTCTTGACTGTATATTTGCATTTTGGGCATCACAGGATCCACTGGGTGTGAGGAGAAGGGCGGAGCCAATGGGCACCTGGCAATTTTCAGATAAACCAATTTGTTCTTGCTTGGGGTCAGTGGATGGCGCGTTATTCAAAGATATTTAATTTTCAATGTCTTTGATTATTTCATTTATTGTGAGAGTGTAAGATTATAGGAATGCACCCAAAAAAAGGGCCAGAAGAAAACAGATATGACAAAATATTGTCTGTGAATTGGTTCCAATGAAGGGAGAGAATAATAATAGAAAGAGGGCTCCAACCGGTGTTGGCTGGGACACCAGTCCAGACGTGAGATGTCAGTGTGTGTTGGTAACTGGGCATACAAGTCCGTTTGTTTAATTACTGTTAATCACCAATATTGTGCCGCCAATCTTTTGGACGTCTTAGTTGCTCGTCAATTTCCTTCGTCAACAATTCAACGACCTACTTGCTGTGGAATTGACAAGACAGATTGCGCCATATACTGTGATCATTTCTGATTATTATTACCCTTTTTCCGCGGTCAATACTATTACCGTATTATGCTGTCGAACGAACACGGAGGGAATCTGGATCAGAAGAGCCATCAGACATCATCTTGAGTTGCAAGTATCGATTAGCAAACTGGTTGGGCACCGTACCGTCTATTCGATTGTTTGTTTTATATTCCGCTGGTGGTTTATCATTTAATTATTGTCATGCTGGAGGTACATCGGGGAGATATCGGGAGGTAGATGGTGCGATTAGATGAGTCTTATGGATGCCAGTATTAGCGTGATTGTTTGTTCACTCATATTAACTTAAATCGAATAAGTGGAGAGTATTTATAATGGAGAAATCAAAACGAGTGAAAACGAAAAGAATTAAATAAGCAAGTCGAAAATAACCGAGATCAACGAGAACTGAGTAATTCAATGTGATCTGTATATTTTAAAGCACATGGGGCGACATAATTTGTGTTTAACCATGCAGATTTATAAAGTGTGCAGCTTTACGTAATCTCCCACGCTCCAAGGTCTTGAAAGCTCTGAAAATGAAGCCCTGGAAAAAAAACTTGTATTTGGCAAATGATGATTTTAGTGCTTTAAAAAGTGAAAATTTACAGCACTCAAATTGGACCGGATATTCAAATTGCCCATTTCTCCCAGTAGAACTTACTGTGTGCAGATCTAGGCTATTTTATCAATCCCACGGGAGTAGAAATGTTTATTTCATTGCATTACCTTGCCATTAGGCAGCATAACTGGCCCAAAACTTGGTTGGTTTCTATGGCGTTTTTAATTTGTCATTTGAACACTTACTATGCTAAAGCTGAGTCACGAAGTTTGACAATTTTTTAATTGGAGCTCCAAATGTTTAGCCTTACACGTATTGAAATATAATGCCATTCACTCTTTCCATCAGATGGATATGGAATCAAGGAACATTAAGGACATTTGCGTAACCTGTGAACTATCTATACTGGTGGAGTTTGGATAATCGAGAACGCTGAATGTATTTGGGATTGAAGAGCGGTTGCCATGTTGAATCACATCGTTAGATATTTCCACTAATTTCTTTTCTATAACTATGATGTCAGTCATAATTACGTTTGGCGCCCGAAAAAAAATGCTAAATAAACACACAAACGCTCATATCACCAATAAGGTGGATTGTGACTATTGTCAGGAGACTACATTGTGTGGGCGCCCGCCTGAAAAAATCTTTGTGAATATGTTTCTGAGGATAGAGATTGGAAAGAAAGCAAGGACACTGTTGATCTGAACAAAAGTAGCGCGGCCTTAGTGAGAGTGTTCTGCTTATGAGGATGACGAATTAATAACGGAACACAACATCTACCTAGTTACGTAAGGACTCGCTACCAGTATGTTTGGGCGGATAATAGGAACTGTCCCTGGCGTTTTCTATAGTTTTTTCGCCAATTTCTCAAATTTGTCAGCTTATGAAAACATATTGGAAATCTGCAAAGAAAGATGTCGTTAATTCAAGAAAAAAAATCAATTGTTCCATTCGTCGTCAATTTGCTGTTAATTTTGTTGTTCTTGTTGTTTAAAAATTTAGAAGCGTATAGAAGCGTAAAATTAACTGAAAGTTGTATATATATAGTTGCAACAACGATCATTTTTCATATTTCGCTTGTATATGTCAATCAAAATGTCAACCGAACAATGATTATCTCAATCAATCAGTCAATTAATCAATCAGTCAATCAGTCAATCAATTGATCAATCAATCAATCAATCAATCAATCAATCAATCAATCAATCAATCAATCAATCAATCAATCAACCAAACATGCATTCATGCATTCATTTATTTATTTATTTATTCATTCATTCATTCATTCAGCCCATCAACCACTTTCTCATTTAACATAACAATCTTTTCACTACTTGAACTACCAATCAATTAATTGATTAAATAATCAATAACCAATAAACCAATAACTATTGCATCAATAAAAACCGAAAAAGAAGAAGTTGATGAAACTTCCTCTCATATTCGCAAGGCATAGACGAATAAAAGTGATGAATTAAGAGATAACATTGTACTCAGCTGGTGAAGAAGATATATTACCTAAACTGACCTCGGCGATATTATTGTCTAAAACTTTGTTCTTGACTTCAATTGTTTTAGGTCCGTTGGAAAAATTAAAAAGAAATGTATTTAAAACCTACCTATATTGTTTTCCTGTAAACAAATACAACAAATTATCTTGGGTTATATCTGAGACCATTCTTGTATCAAAATTAAAAGAAATATTAAGTTGCAATAATCTATTGCTGTATATTTGCATATAACCTAATGAGAGGAGGAGGATTTTATTTTTGGTTGTTGAAACACCATTTTCAAATTAATAACACAGGTTGTATATAAGTAGAAAATGACTGCATTTCTTTACTTACATCTCTTGATATGTTTTATTGATGATACAAGTAGGAACGTCCCTGTTTTTTTTTTTTTATATAGTTTTCGCCAATTTCTCAAAATTGTCAGCTTATGAAAACACATTGGAAAACTGCAAAGAAAGATGTCGTCAATTCAAGAAAAAAGCAATTGTTCCATGCGTCGTCAATTTGCTGTTAATTTTGTTGTTGTTGTTGTTGTTGTTGTTGTTTAGAAGCGTATAGAAGCGTAAAATTAACTGAAAGTTGTAAATATATAGTTGCAACAACGATTATTTTTCATACAAAATGTCAACCGAACAATGATTAAATCAATCAATCAGTCAATCAATCAATTGATCAATCAATTAACCAATCAACCAAACATTTATTCACTCATTCATTCATCCATTCGTTCATTCAGCCAATCAACCACTTTCTCATTCAACATAACAATCTTTTAATTACTTTAACTACCAATCAATTAATTAATTAAATAATCAATAACCAATAAACCAATAACTATTACATCAATAAAAACCGAAAAAGAAGAAGTTGATGAAACTTCCTCTCATATTCTTAAGGCATAGACGAAGAAGCTGGTGAAGAAGAAGTGTTACCTATAATGACCTCGAGGATATTATTGTCTAAAACTTTGTTCTTTACTTCATTTGTTTCAGGTCCGTTGGAAAAATAAAAAAGAAATGTTTTTAAAAAAACTACCTATGTTGTTTTCCTGTAAACAAATATAACAAATTATCTTGGGTTATATCTGAGCCCATTCTTGTGTCTAAATTAAAAGAAATATTTGATTGCAATAATCAATTGCTGTAGGAGGGAATACGCTCACAAGGGGAGGATTGTTTTATTTTTTGCTGTTGAAACACCACTTTGAAATTAATAACACATGTTGCATATAAAGAAAATGAATGCATTTCTTTACTATTATCTCTTAATATGTTTTATTGTATCAGTTCAGCTATACCTGTTTTTTTTTAACTCAGATGGTACAGGACATGAAACGGAATGGTCTAATTCTGTCTGCCAAATCGTTGGATTCACGTTTGGTAAACACCAAGATACCCGATGGTATTGTAGATTAAATGGATTCACTTTTAATTATCGCGCAAAATATTTTGTATCGGTCGCTTATATTATCGGTTAATTATTACAAATTTATGTTTGGTCCCTGACAAAGGAGGATTAAAACAAAGGATAGCGCTGTTCGGGGATTATTTGAATATACCTACATAGTATTACTTCAAACGTAACTCGAAAGAAATAGCAAATATAGAAGAGAGAATGACTAATGTAAGTACCGGGCCCATCTCCAGACATAGGGATGGAAACAACAAAACATCGCTTTAGCCCAAAAAGGTGAAATGAATTCCATGTCTTTAAAATATGAAATCAGTAGTTATCTAGAATTTGAAAAATGCACAAAACACTAACTGCCTTATAGAATTGGTGTTAGATTCACTGTACAAATCAGTAGAATAATCTCAGTGTCCATGTATTGAGGTATGAATTCTAGTCTGCGTGAAAACTAGTGCATAACATGTAGCAAAAATGCATTATGTTGTTATTTGAAAGAAATTTGACATATCACACAGGATGGACACTCATAGGGGCAAGGATCTGTAGGTAGACTAATCATTTTGGTACAGGCTAGACTGCTATAATTTGAACGAAATTGAGTTACTATAGTTCCTATGCACGTACTTTGCTAAAGGTTCTTAAATGATATTTCTTCCATACATATACCAGTGTATTTACATATTGTCGTGTTTTAGGCATGCAAAGGAGAACCACTACCTTTAAAAAGTCCAAGAAAATGGTGAATGTCTTGTATGAAGATTAAAGAACATTACTGGAAGATAAACGAGGGGAAAAATACAATATAATGCAATCAATTCTTATATAACACATTTCCAATCATAAGAACTGATCAATCCCCTTTATAACTTTAAAATAATAATTAATAATAATATACGACTTAAAAACATACAATATCTAAAAAGTACTTGCACCACCCATCACTATTCCCAGATCTACCCGGGTGAGGCCCTGGTAGCCTGTTGCTGCTCCGTTCCCTGACAATTCGGGGATCAATACATCAGTACATTAGGATGATCGCCTTTAGAAATAGGACATTCAAGTGTACAAGCAGTTCAAGAAATGAGAAGTGGTTTATCATTTCATAGACTGCTTGTAAGATTTGAAGTTTCGGAAAGTTTTTTTTCATTTAAATAAACAAATAAATACTGTCACATAAACCCTTATCCGTACATGTATATACTGCGTCATCTTGTTGCTGCCACATTATACACATAACAGATATCTTCAGTACGACAAACATACAGAAGTCTGTATTTCTATTTGTTCACGTATAAGTGTGTTTGTGAAGTTACTGATATATTTAGACAGTATTATACACTGTATGTAGTTAGGATGTTGTATGGTAAGCCATCTAGGAAATTACACGGACGCTATAATCCCAGGAACACTGTAAGGTTATAGAAGTATTTCAATAAAAGTAAGCGGGATTGTGATCTCTTTTAATTGTATTCTTCTTGTTCAGCAGATCCCGTCTAAATGTGGGGTTTTCCAGGATTTGTCTTGTACTCGGAGCGAGGAATGCTGCATCTCGTTCTAATCAACCAAGATTTAATACAAATCTGTTATTTTTCAATTTCATAGCGACTTACGACGATAATACATTTTTCCAGCGTAGCCGTATCGGAGGAGATAAAAACTAACATATACAGACGAGCTCCCCTGCGCTTCACCACAAGATGAAATTGACATTGTACACATGCATATCTGGTTAAATCACCTTATCGGTTATTGATTAGATGTTGTGGGAGAGGGAAAAAAAAACATATATCTCGCTTCCTCCGAACCTCCGAGCGAAAATATCCGTCTTTATTTTCTTCACTTC
>JZLH01S0089235.1:0-11889 GCA_001188425.1 Eucidaris tribuloides | reverse complement strand
GATGGGGGCGGCGATACTCAGCATCTGTAGCATTCAAAGTCACATCAATTTTACTCACTTCTTGTAGTTAGATAGCTAAATTACTTGGATTCATGATTCCATATAGACCGATATATGTCCTTAAGTTTCTCTATTCCACGCGGTTTTTAATCATCCTATAATAGCCGAATTAAACAAAATCATCTAACGTACACATAGACACATTAAATCAGGATCGGCGCGGAACGTACTTTCGTTAATGGGGGCAAAGCCAAAAAGGGCATTTATTAGTCAAAACGGGCATTGGTGCACTCACCATACCATAAGATTAAGTTTTGATTGAAGTAGCTATTTTTGTCGCGGTAATGTAACTTGCAGCCAAACCTTTCAAAGGGCATTAGCTGATTGGGGGAAAAACCCTGAATATATATCTACTCGGCGAGCGAGCGTGGCAACGAGCGTTGTGGAAAATTGGAATTTTTTTATATTGCAAAATTCGACTTTGTGTGTTTATTCTTGGCCGCTTAATTTACAACGATCTGAATTGTTTTATTGCTAGCAAACATTTTTGAGGGGATTATTATCATAACATGAAAGAATATTACAATCCATTCGCAAGCGAGCGGGTTTGGATAATTTGGAAATTTTAGTTGATGAAATTTGGCTCTGTGGTTATTCTGGACTTAGCAATAACCTCTTGTGGGAACGGGATTTTATTGTTATAATATGAAATGAAATGAATATAGGCCTACCTATTTCCGCGATGGGAGCGTATTGAGCGACGTTTGGGAAAATTCTGGAAATTTTAGAGTTAAAATTCGCTTTGGTGCTATCTTGGGCTTATTCAACTCTGAAGTACCTATTGCACGTATAGTGCATTATAAATATACTTCAATACTATACACAGCATGGATGCACTTGTTAAAACTCGCAAAGTTTCGTGTACCAGAAAAAAGGGCATTGTTTCCTTAATAAAGTGATTTTCTTTGCTGAAGAGAAGAAAAGGCAACCGTGGATAGTTGTCTCACGAAATGACACCTTTTTAGCGCTTCCAAAAGCAATAAATGTTATCACCGATAAAGGATGGAAAGGGCCCAATTTTTGCCAACCGAGGGCACTAAGGTAAGGCCAAATGCCCCTTTTAAGTACATTAAATGTGCCTCTTCGTTAAACAAAGTATTCTCTTTACGACGTATCCCGCAGGGGCAAAAATACATTGAACATAAAAATAATAACACAACATAAAGCAATCACTTCAGTGACGACAGTGCCGATATTTCAAAACAGATTTCACTTCACTCAGTATGGGCAGGGGCGTACAAACCAAAAGAAGGCACATTGTATTTATGTCGAAGTCAAATTTTGTGTATATTTTTAATATATATGAACAATAAATTATCTTGTATCTTGTATCTTTAAACTTAGAGACAAAATGTAATTATTTGTCTTTAGTGAAGTCGGTCGCAAAGAGTAGGAGGGCCTGATTTTGCTACCCTATGAGGGCCATTAAGATGAGGCCCCAATGCCCTTTTTTGCCACAAAATGTCCGTTGAACGTAATGTACCCAATTATGTTCTCTTTATACTGTATACATGCCCTGTCACGGGCAAAAGAAAGAAAGACAATGAATGAATAAGGAGAAATAATAACATAATATATGATAGAATCACAAAGAAAATCACCTTCAGGAACGAAAATGCGTAGATTAAAAAAAAGTGTGTGCTCAAATAGGGCACATTTCTATTTTGAAAAAAGGCATGTTTTTCCTATCGGAATTTCTCTTTTTTTTGGGGGGGGGGATATAATGGCAATAATAATAATAGAATAATAATAATAATGTATGATAAATAATAAATAATAATAATAATAATCATAATAATAATAATAATAATAATAATAATATGATTAATAATAATAATATAATAATAATAATATAATAATAATGAATAATAATAATAGATAATAATAATAATAATAATAATGATGATAATGATAATAATAATAATATAATAATAATAATAATAATTAATAATAATAATAATGATAATAATATAATAATAATATTAATGATAATGATACGACACATTAAAAGCCGCCATATGTAATGATTACTTCAAATGGGTCGTCTTGAAAGTTTGAAATCATACGTCACGAACTTATTGTTTTATGAGAAAAAACTAATAACGATATGTACCATAATATTGTTCTTTCTGGGAATCGAAAGAATAGGCCAAGAACAAAAGAATTTGCTGCAAGGTAGCAATTAGAGTTATTAATAATAAAATGATGATGATAATAACAATAATAATCATAATAATAATAATAATAATAATAATAATAATAATAATAATAATAATAATAATTAATAATAATAATAATAAATAATGATAATAATAATGATAATAATGATATGATGATAATATTTACTATACTACTAATAATAATACTAATAGTAATACTACTACTACTACTACTACTATACTACTTACTACTACTACTTACTAATGATAATAATATAATAATAATAATAATAATAATAATAATAATATAATAATAATAATAATAATAATAATAATAATATAATAATAATAATAATAATAATAATAACAATAAAACAATAATAAAATAAAATAATAATGCGAGTTAATACGGTGTTTCTCACGTCTAGAGGTTTTACAAAGCCTTTATTACTGACTTTCATAATTACGGCTCGTTTAAAAATGTTTCCAGTTTTAAAATCTGAGCTACATGATCCCCCATGCTAATGGCTGTCTCTGATAAAGTATAAAAATGAAGCCATAAAATTGCAATTCAAAACGATCATAAAGTGCTTTTCAGAAGTGAAAATTAGTGAGCGATCATTTCAGTTTCCCCCCATAAACTGTTGTGTTCTTGCAGTGTCGTCGGTCTGACAAATAAGTCATGTGCGATATATTACCCAGTACAGTCTGCTATTAAATAACAGCCATAACTATCTAAAAGTTGTGTGGTCTAGGGTTTATTTATTTGTCATTCAAACACTATTATACCGTACATGTTAGATAGCCACAGTTTAACTTTTTTAAATGGGGCCTTCCGCAATGTTATAATGTCTTTAAGATGAACAAGTTACATAACTACATGTATCTTTGTTGCATTTATTTAATTACATAGTCCATAATTAAGTATAATTAGCAAGTATAAACGAACGGTGTAATTGCCCAAATAATGAATACTCGATAGAGTCCAAAAGTTACATTGCCACATTGCAGTGAATTTGTAGAGGTAAACTCTTCAAATACATGCGAATATTATATGTCCATGACATTTCCCTTTAATTATTCATCGTATTTGATTTATGCGAATGTTAAAGCACTTCGATTATATAAACTGACAACCAATATTGCTTCCATAAAGATGCGTAAATCTTCTCTTTCAATAACATATAAGTCTTCTTTACTGAAAAACCATCTGCATCAATGATCGAGTAATTCGGAGTACCATACCTGGATCCAACGTTTCCATTAGTGTAATTAGGATAGTTACGTGACCGATATACCACGAAATAAAGAAATATAATAATTCAACATTGTAGAGGTAAAACTGCAACACTTGATCAAAAGGTATATTTCGATCAGCGGGCGCGAAATCCAGCTGGGGACAGGGGATATGTCCCACCCCAACGAATTGAAGGTGGGGGACACAATATCGAATGTCCCCCCCCCCCGCATTTGGGAGAGAAAAAACAATCGTCAAAAATTTTCGTCACAATCATCCCCCCCCCCCACTGAGCGAGTTTTCGGCGGCTGTAGTACCTGGAAAAAATTTTGGACCTTGGATTTTGAAGAAAAAATTGTCGTCACTCCCCCCCCCCCCCCCCCCCCGTGGACCTTGGATTTGGAAGGAAAAAATTGTCGTCACTCCCCCCCCCGTCCGTGACTTGGATTTCGAAGGAAAAAATGTCGTCACTTCCCCCCCCCGCGTGGACCTTGGATTTGGAAGAAAAAAAAAATCGTCACTACCCCCCCCCCCCCCCCCGCTGGGCGAGTTTTCAGCGGCTGGCTGCCGTGACCGGGAAAATAAATGATGTCCCCCCTACATTTGAAAATGGATTTGCGCCACTGATTTCGATAAATACGACATGGATTAACAAAATGGCATATATAATGTGGCGTATGCTCATGTTTATTCTTTTTTTCTGAAAAATGATGAGGCAGAACTTTACATCTATACGACATTTTCTTGGCGCCTTTAATGTTCCGCAAATGCCACCACTGGTATTGGTCGTGAAATTTTCATGCAATACATGGAATATTATTCGATAATGATGTTGACGATGACATAAAAACTGATATGAACTTAATGATTATGACGAGGAGGATGAGGAGAGTATTATTCGATAATGCTGAAATGAATAAAGTATATATTTGGTTCAGTGTAAATAGGCTAGTTATAAATTTAGACAACACATGCTATATGACATTTAAACCTAAGAAATAGACTATGTGATGGTTCTGTTAAGCTTTTTGCAGGTAACAATGAAATTTAAAGAGTAAATTCTACAAAATTCCTTAGAGTTTTAATTGATAATAATTTAACATGGAAAGAGCATGTTGATGACATCTGTCAAAAGGTCAAAAGGTATCGAGAACAAATGGAGTAATGAACCAATTAAAAAATATAATTCCAAGAACGATGATTTTACCCTGTATTTCATACTGTAACATCATATCTTCTTAATAGGGTGTTTGTCCTACAAAAATGTGCCACACGTATTATAACAATCATGAATTTTTAGCCCACACTAATCCTTTATTCCAAAAAAAGTAAAATCTTTATTTTTTAATCTGTATCATCAATAGGTTGCAAAATGCAGTGTTTGTGTATTCATATATTAATGAGCTTTTACTTTAGACTTTTAATAACCTTTTTTTTTTTTTTTAGAGTTAATAGTGTAATTTACAGCCATGGCATTTGAATATCCCAAAATATATATTTGCCACTATACAAATACAATTTTTCACGTCTAACTATAAATTTCACAGGAGCAAAATTCTGGAATGAAATGCCAAAGAATTTTAAATATCAAAAATCAATGAATATAAAGATTATCTCTTGAAAATAATACCAAGTGCATTTAATCTTGCCTAATGATTTTCTTACGTGTTCATTTGACCAAATGTAATTGTAATTGTACTTACTATTTTCTCTTTATCTATTGGGGATTATACTTAATTGATAGGTTTTAGCTTAGCTAGCCTTTTTTCTGATTCCTCCACTTTGCTCATATGATATGATATTTTGTCTTGTCTCTGTCCCCTTTATTTTGTTTAATTTGTCATGTAATTTCGTCATGTAATTTTTAATCTGTATTTCTTTGTTGTTGCAGCACTTGTAAGTTTTAATCAGGTACTGCTGACGTTGTTGTTGTTTTACGGGTATGTGGAAAAGTCGCCGGAGCAAAGGGGGTCACCGTCATGAAAAATAAATAACTCGAAAACTAAATGATGATGATGACGATGACATAAAATGATGTTAAAGTAATGATGATGAGAAAGATGAGGATGAGGATAATATTGTTGCTGTTGTCGTTGTTGGTGGTGGGGGTGTAGTAGTAATGAAGACGAGGAGGAGGAGGAGGAGGAGGAGGGAGGGGGTGGGGGGGGGGGGAGGAAGATAATTTGTTAACCAACGGATCATTTCTGTTTAATTGTTGCAGGGCAGACTCCTGGTACTGGTTTTCACGCGGACGGGAAGCGACGGCTGAGTTGTGGCATGATTTGGCTACTCAACTCATCAATTGTTTCACTGAATGTTTCGCTTACGTAGTCTGAAGTATTGTGCATATGCCGGGGGATGCGTAAGTGTACCGATAAAATCCATTCCTTCACACTATTGACGAAACGAACCGGGATCGAAGTGCAAAAGTCTGAATACGCACAAATTCCCAATCAGAGAAAAATAATTCCGTATGGCTGAATGGAACGAACAGAATCAAAAGAATTCAATATGACTTCATCACTATTTTCGAACGTTTAAAAGTTAGTGACATGATTGGGAACACTTGAAAATGCCTCAAGAATCAAATGAGTAGAAATACTAGCAGGGGTGGATCTCCTACCTGGGAGGATTTGTTTGTAATTTGTTTACTTAAGGAGAATCAAGCATAAACATAGGAGTATCTTAATTTTATCCGGGGACGATAAAAATAAGCCCCAAAGAGAGCCACATAGCAGGCTTCCGTGCTACGAGTGATATTGACATTGTTTATTTTAAAATGAGTCAACGTTTAACTACAAGATTTTCACAGGAGAATCCTTGCATAGTTTACTTGATTCTAGAGTAGTTTCAGCCCAAGTTTAGGACTACCCCCAATCATGTCATTTACGAACCACTATGCTCTATGCGAATTCAAATCGAGTGTCCGTGTGCATTGCAAACAAAAATTCCATCATATACGTGCTCCAGGTATTATGCCAAAATCTAAGAGGGGCAAGACTTGTATATGTAATGACAGCGTTAATTAGGATCAAAACATCTAACGGAAAATATTGGCACCGAAATTATTCATTTGATAACTGTACTTTTAAGGGCGTATTGATATAAAAGGGAATTTTTGCCCTAATATTTGATATGTGAAATATTAGTAATTACATGAGAGTTTGCCAAATACTAGGCGGATAATTAGGTTGTATTTCTTTTGGCAACCGTGCTGTATATTGGTGATTTAAATACCCTCAAATACTAGACTTATTAAATTTCAAAGTTATTTAATACGGACATTTGGAAGGAACTACTTTATGATCATTTATGTAATAAGATCAGGAAATTGGGTATGGCAGATTTACTCTGAAAGTCTTTAACAGTAATCATTCTGAGGAGTGGAAAATTATTTTGATCAGGGCACTGCTGCATAAATCTTGTATCGAAAAAAAACTCCGGTTATTTACCGTTCGGGTTTGTTTTACATATCGACGGTAAATAAAATTATTATTATATTATTATTATTTTATTATATTATTTTGTTATTATTATTATTATTATATTATTATTATTATTATTATATTATTATTATAATTATTATTATTATTATGCATTTAGACACGTCCCCGCTCTTCATTAGTACAACTAAACACAACAAAAAAAGTAACTACCGCGTCTGCGCCTTTTCAACATACCATAATAACTTTTAGACAAAAGCAATTTGTGCAATAATTTGGCAATGAATGTGTTCCTACATTCATTGACTAATCTTCTGTGTGAAATTGATTGTGCCTGGGTCATTCATGAAATGAGCATGGCATTAAAGGTGAAAATGCCACTTTCAAAAAGTCACATGAAGTCATCTCTTATGCGCCAAAATAATGGTAAATATTGGCATTTTCCCTGTTATTATAAAGTGTGCGTCACTCAACACCATGTCATGTTACAACTCTTATTTCGTACAACGTCGTAAAGATACAATTTTGCTGAAAAATATTCGTAAGTTAATTTTTTTTTGCAGTAAACTTCATGGATTTTACAATTTCAAAATCGAGAAAGGGTGGAATTTTTAGATTGCGCTGACCGAAGCGTAAAATGTGCAAAAAGTTCCAAAGGACGTATGAGAGGATCAAACGATAGATGATTAACATAAATAGCGATTAATCATTCACCAGAAACAGAATTTGTCAAAATCATGCATCAAAAAAACCCTAAAATGACCCTTGTGACTTTTGAAAAGTGACTTTTTGCCTTTAATATGTGCTCACTCATGCATGACTTGACGAATCATCCACATTTTCTCACAGAATTTAGTCAATTAGTGCAGGAACATCCTTGCCAAATTATTGTGCTCAACGCCGTTCTTTGTTCAAGTTATAGCATTTTGACAAAGGGGGTAGTTACTTTTTTTGTTGTGTTTATATCACAGCGTTTACAAAATACATCACACTATTATTACTTGGGGAAAAGGTATGTTTTTAACAATCTCTTAAACGAGTTCAAGGAATTAGCAGACTTAACATTGATTGGAAGTTTGTTCCATTCCTGAGCTGCGGTCACAGTAAATGTACGATCATACGATAATTATTGTATATGTGTAGTAAATCTGTATCGTAAAAGGAGCCCAGTCAGAAGTTCACCCGTAGGATCTGCACAGAATAATGCAAGTCGACAGTGACCGTAAGATTTTAATTTAATTAACGTTAGTCTTCCTCAAATTCCTAGTCTACTTTCTGTGTTGATAAGGTCGCTAACTTCCTGATAATCAATCAATCCTAGTCTATTTTCAGACCCTTGTCCTGCATGGGTGTTTATATCATGTCTGATTTTTTTGAAATGTATTTCAGTGTTATAACCAAGTCATTTTTTCTCAAGTCAAGTCAAATCGCAAGTCATTCTGTCTCAAGTCAAGTCATAAGACATCTGCCCACAAGTTAAGTCAAGTCGCAAGTCATGTCGCAAGTCATTTCGTCGCAAGTCCAGTCAACAAGTCAACAACATCAAAAATTGTGCCCCAATAAATAACTCTGCACAGTCTTTGCTGCAGATGAGAAAACATTTATTCTAATGGCCGTTGAATAAAAGAAAGGACATCTAGAGGGTGCACATGGACCATGAATAAACAGCTTTTTAAAATTTTATAAAAAAAACAAAAACAAAATACCTCACTCATAATCATGCATACATGTATATGTGCATTAATCCTTATTTTGAAGAATACCGGTACTTGCATTACAGTGTTGTAACTAAGTCATTTTTTCTCAAGTCAAGTCAAGTCGCAAGTCATTTGCCCACAAGTCAAGTCAAGTCGCAAGTCAGAAAAATTGGCGACTCGAGACTGACTCGAGTCCAAGTCACCGACTCGAGTCAACATCTCTGATGTATTTACAAATAATGGACGTGCACCATTACGCAATCATGAATAATCAGTTTCCACCTATAAATCCGATCTCACTGGCCTCTTTCTATCTTTTCGAATTTCATCCATCTCGAGCAGATTAATCGTAGCCACTGGCTAACATTTACCACAGTTAAAAAAATATGAGTTACATAATCCTCCACTTTCCAAGTGTCTTTGATAAGGTCTAAAAAAGCCTTGAAAAAATTATATTTGAAAATGATTATTTAGTGGTTTAAAAAAGTGAAAATCGTAAGTTGACCGGATTCACCTGACCATTTCCTCCCATAGACTTACTGTGTGTAGATCTAGGCTGTTTTTTACTCGCCCCGCGTAATTGTTTATTCATTCATATCTTGCCATATCTTGCCATATCTTTCCAAACTTTTGTATTCTAGGGTGTTTATGTGTCCATTTGAACACTACTATATAGCTCAGATATCAAAGTTTGACAATTTTTTTAAATTGAAGCTCCACAATGTTAGCCGATCAATTTAAAATAAGGAAAGTTATATACTGCGCATCTGTATATAGTTAAAGTTTCTGTAGCAGCGCACGGTGCGCGTTTTACGTGTTCGTTGCGGTTGTGAAGTCACAGCTCATCAGGCAATAATAGCTGCGATTCGGCATTTTGTTCGGAGCTTTTCGAGGCGTCAGAATTTGAAGCTGAACATCCGATTTATTGGCCCCATTTATGAGAGATCATTATCACATTAGAAATCTCGGTACAACTTTGACGAGTACGTAACATTAAGCTTATTTATGTTGCTGGGGCCGTTTAAGAGTAGAAAAACATCACTGCTGCTGCTGCTGTGTTGCCATAGTCCTCAAAGAACCGTCGGCATTCTCTTGATTGCATTCTCTCTTGCCAAAGCTATTCCATCATCTGTCCACATCCTGATGTTGTCAATCCAACCAGTTTTCCTCCGTCCTTTCCTGGCCTTCCCTTCTACCTCTCCTTCTATTGTTGTTTGCACTAAACTATCTGGTCGCCGTTTCCAATGTCCGTACTTTGACACTTTTCTCTTCCTCAGTTGTACAATCAGGCTTTCCTCTTCAGTTACCCCTCCTCTTTGGCGAATCCATGCATTAGTCTTCCTGTCTTTCCAGCTGACCTGTAGCATTCTTCGCCATACCCACATCTCAAATGACTCTATCCTCTTCATGTCACTTTGTTTCAATGTCCAGCTTTCTACACCGTAGAGGGCTATACTCCACACTAGTGTTTTCATCAGCTGCTTCTTTAGTTTCAGGCTGATCTCTTGTGCCTTCCACAATCCAATTAGTTGGCTGGTGGCATATCCCTTGCAATGGCTAATCTGGCACCTATCTCTGGTGTAGAGTCTCCGTCTATTCCTACCATTGAGCCGAGATATTTGAAGCAGTCTACTTGTTTGATTGCTTTGCCATCAAGGAAGATTTGATCGTTGCTTCCATGAACCATGACATGAGTTTTGGTTGAGTTTATATGGAGACCAAAGGTATGGCTACATTTCTGTAATTCCAGTGCTTGTTTCTCCAGTTCTGTCTTTGAGCGTGCAAGCAATGTAGTATAGCGGATATTCCATATTGCTCTTCCACCGACAATGCTGCCCGATCTTTCGTCTAGTTTCTCTTCATCACACTGGAGTTTATTACTTTCGCTAAAAGCCCCCGCGATTACTTCGTCGTACTTACATGATAAAACGCCAAGGCGCCCGCAAGGTATCCCTGCGGCTGCCATAGGCCCCTGTAGCTCATTTCTTTGATGAAATGACATGATTGCAACATTTTTCTCTTCACGCTCTGTACATCTAGCCATATTCTGTCCTTCCCGGTCTTAACGCGGGTATCTACCACGTCTATCTGAGGGACTGGATACGGGCGTTCTCCCGTGATGGTGTGATGGTAATACGCCTTGAAGACTGGAAGAGCAATCCCGTTGATATATACAAAAGACTCTTGGAGTTTTTAGAACTGAGTAAGTAGAGTTCTTTCTATTGAACACTAATACTGGATTTTGTTAAGACGATTCTCCGTTTGAAAAACAAACAAACAAACAAACACGATATGAGTAGGCCTATAGTTTCCGTATATATAGGCCTATGCGCCCGCACACACAGTTGTGAAGAGTGACTACATAGTTTGTCCAGATCAGATTTAACAAACTCGTGTAATGTTCGGTTGGTTAGGCTACTATCGTTCGGTCTGCGGTTGTGATTGCTCTGCAGAATATTTCATTTGTGTTAAATAAAAAACATGTGAGATTTGAAGGTATTAACCGATTTCAATATTTTTCCGATGATTTTATTTTCAACTTGTTAAATGCAAAAGGTGAGAATGTTTCAGCTTTGAAAAAAATTCTGAGGTATATGATCCTTCATGCTATGTGTATCTCTGATAAGGTCTAAAAATGAAGCCCTGAAAAAATTTGTACCTCAAAGCAGGCTGCCGACTCAAAATTGATTTCACCGCCGCCGGCATGCGTATTTTCCTACGGAACAATCCCTTTTCCCCTACCGCTAATTAACCATATTTACCCATACAACCTAGTTTTCTCCTAGCAAAATCGACTTTTTCCCGTACGAAGGTATGTTTTTCCCCTAAAAATAACCTTAGAAATGCAAATTATTGATCACAATTTCTTCAGCGGAGATGGACGAATGTAATCGGATTTCCTTGGGAAAATTACGAATATTTCTGAAAATTGTCCAAACCCCCTACATCCCCTACAAATCATCAAAAACCCCTATACGTTTCCCCTACGGAAGGTCCCCAGGTAGCAGAACATATGGGACCCATCTGGGTTTTATCTGGGCTGGTCGGGGCCCATATGCCCCACATGGGACCCACGTGGGGCCCATATGGGCAATTCGAATAGTAATCATCCCAGAACAACACACATGGACCCCACATGGGTCCCATATGTGTTGTTCTGGGCAAGGCTGCACAGAACTACACATATGGGTCCCACATGGAACATATTATGTGGGCTATGCAACTAGCAAAAATTACCATAATGCCCTGCATGGGGGCGATGGGACATCACAAATGGATCCAAAGTGCATCCC
>JZLH01S0089231.1:55234-65669 GCA_001188425.1 Eucidaris tribuloides | reverse complement strand
TTCAAGGGTCCTTTACTCTATAGATTTTTATAATGCGCAAACGTGTCCATCCAGGCATAGGATGCTCAAGGCGCTCACAATAAGTGTCCTTCTTGGTTAAAATAAGTATTTCATCAGATATGTCTTTAGATCATTCTTAAAAATGTCGACGGTCTCAGCCAACTGAATTGATTTGGGAAGTCCATTCCACAGACGAGGAGCTGCTGTTGCAAATGATCTATCACCCCATATTCGATTTGATTTGGGGACAACCAAGGAAAGGTGACTGGACGAACGCAGGCCGGAACGTAATGGTTTGTGGATTTTCAGGAGAGAGTTGATGTACTGTGGGGAAGAAAAGTTTAATGCTCGGAAAGTGATCAGAAGGATCTTATATTGTATCCGCTTTTCAACTGGCAGCCAGTGTAGACTTTTCAAGATTGGTGTGATGTGACAATGTTTCCTTGCATTCATGACCAAGCGGGCAGCAGCATTCTGGACCCGTTGGATCTTCTGCAGTTGACACTTCGGGAGACCATAAAGTAATGAGTTGCAACAGTCAATTCGTGATGTCACAAATGCATGAACGAGCTGCTCAGCAGTTGTTTGTGTTTGCGTATTGCTTGAAGATTACGGAGGCTATGGTAAGCAAGTTGCACACAGTTAGATACTTGGGATTCCATCGTCATGTTTGAGTCTAGGATAACTCCAAGATCTCTGGCTTTTTCAACTGGAGAGATGTATGTACTGCCAATGTGGATTTGACGGACTTCAAACTTTGCAAGCTGTTGTCTAGATCCAAACACAAGAAATTCAGTCTTGTTGTCATTTAATTTCAGGTAACTCTCTTGCATCCATCTTCTGATGTCACTAATACAAGCCTCAGTTCGGGTAATCCAAGCATCGAATTCAGCTTGTATGGGAGGACATGAGAAGTACAACTGTGTATCATCCGCATATACATGGTAATCAAGACAGTGTTTCTTGATGATCTCACGTAGGGGGAAAGTGTAGATTTATACAGTTGAGGACCAAGCACCGTGCCCTGAGGAACAGTAGAAGTTGAGATTTTACTGGTTTGGAAGTAGCATTACGTATGCAGACTGCCTGTGATTTGTGAGAGAGGTATGATCTAAGCCACTCGAGAGGTATTCCACCAATGCCAATGTCTTGTAGTCTCTTCAGTAGGATATTATGGTCGACGGTATCGAATGCACCACTCAAATCCAGCATGATGAGTCCAACCACCTTCCCATTGTCCATTTCTGTGAGAACATCATTTTGTACTCGTAGGAGTGCAGTCTCAACATTGTGCATTTCTCTGTATGCAGATTGAAAACTGTCCTGCAGCCCATTTTCATTCAAAAAAGCCTGCAGCCGATTGGAAACAACACGTTCAACAACCTTGGAAAGAAAGCTCAGATTAGCCACAGGACGGTAATTTGCTAGGTCTTGCTTGTCAAGACGGGTGTTTTTCAAGAGAGGTTTTACAAGCGCATGTTGCATGTAAGCTGGAAAAGTAGCATCTTGCATGGATTTGTTAACAAGCTTTGCAATGAAAGGGGCAAAGTCATCAACATATTCCTTAAGAAGGCATGTCGGAACTGGATCTAGCTTCACTTGGCGATGTCGGTGAACTCATAATAACTTTCCTTATTTCAGCAGGAGAAGTTGGGACAAATTCTGTTAGCACTGAAGAGGGTGAAACTGGACTGGATTGAAGAGAGTTTGACTCTGCTGACTCTTGCATATCAATGTCTTGCCAGATTTTTGTTATTTTATCAACAAAGAACTGGGAAAATCTTTCCACTAATTGCTGATCACAAAAAGTATCAGGGAGCACTGGTTCTTTCTTACGATTCATCAGTGTATCTGCGATGGTGAAAAGACGTTTTTGGTCGCCTTCACATTCTGCAACACATTGGGAGTAGTATTGAGTTTTGGCACCTTCAATCATATGAGAAACATATTGACGTTGTCTGATATATGCTTCTCGGTCATCCTTGCTCTCAGCGTGGATATCCTCGGACATCCACGGGCTTGATGATTTTACAATAACTTGTCTTGTCTTTTTTAGTGCCAGTTTATCCATTAGTTCAGAGAGAGAGTTATCATAGCTTTCTGCACAAGAACAGATACTTTCATTCATGAAGTCTATATCTGACAAAGATTGAAGAAGTCCAGAGTGAAATTTCTCTTTGTCCATGGTACGTAGGGGGCGAGTTGTAACACTCTTGCGAAGAAGGGGTGGTTTTTGCAAATTGAGACTGCACTGGACAATGTTGTGGTCAGAAAGGCCAGGGACAACAGACACATCAAAGAGGAAATCAGTGGAATCTCGAGTGATTAACAGGTCAAGTGTGTGTCCATGCACATGAGTCTGTTCAGTAACATGTTGCTTCATTCCATAAGTAGAAAGCAAGTTTAAGAACTGTCGTGCATGCAGATCATTTAAATCATCCACCCAAATATCGAAATCTCCAGTCAAAATAACTTCAGAGGGATGTAGAATGAGTGCATCAAGCAGTACTGCAAACTCATTCATGAATACAGTGAAAGGTATACGCTGTCCATGTCTTTCAACATTTTCTGGGCGATAAATCACTACAAGGAATACAGAGCGAAAATTGCATGAGATTTGTGTATGAAGCACTTCAAATGATGTAAAATGATCCATGGAGTCTAATTTCAGTGAAAGAGTAGATTTGAACAGAAGACCAACACCACCCCCAGTCTTTCCTCGACGTGCTTTGTGAATAAATGTATATCCAGCAGGGGTACAATGTCCACGGATAACATCATCATCTTCCTTGAGCCACGTTTCAGTCAAAGCCATGATGTCTACATCATTCTCTAATACAAATTCAATGATATCTGTTGTTATTATAGCATGATTGGTACTTTTTAATGGGGTGATTGCAGTTCAATTTTGTACAATGAATCTGTGTCTCAAATTTAACATCTTTTGTCATATTTGAAAAGCAAACTAGAACCTTAACTCTTAAAGACAGTATATAACACTGTGGAAGACCTGTTAAAAAAATTATCGAACTTTGCTATCTGACCTATCTGAGAGTGTTTGAATGGACAAATAAACACCGTAGAACACAAAAGTTTGGACAGTTATGCTGTCACTAGTACAATATGTGCAGATACAAATTGGCACATTCATTTTATATCGGGCGATAGGAAATTCTGCAACACAGCAGTCTATGGAGAAAAGCTGGGATGGTCTCTCAATGATTTTCACTTTTTAAAGCACTTATTCTTTTACACTGCAATTTTTTCAGGGCTTCATTTTTAGACTGTATCAAAGACACTAGTAGCATGGGGAATCATGTAGCTCAGATTTTTTAAACTGGAAACATTGTTATACAGTGCCTTTAATTTTGAAAAGCAGTTTTAATTTTAATTTAATGTGAATATGATTATGCTTTTAGTTTTAATTTTGATTTAATGTGAATATGATAGTATACTTGTGTAAATAGTATTTGTGGTTGTGTACATGTAGTTTAACCCTAATCAGCCCGGGCTTTTTTGAAAATTGCATAGCCCGGGGGGGGGGGGGGGGGGGGGGCTTTAATTTGGCCCCCCCCCCCTTCGGATCTCAGCCGCTGATCGCGCGATTCGCTCTGCTGAAATTTGCACGTGCATAGAGCGCGACGTAATCTCCAAGACTGTATAGCTTAGATTTTTGAAAAATAATTATTTCTTTTTTTAAGTAATTATTATGCATATTTTATGTATAAAAATCATATTTTTGCTATAACTCCTTTAAACAGCTCACAGAGTAGCTAATTTTTTCGGTGCATAATATCTTCTTGACATTTTTTCTAACAATTATCTGTCCAAAAAAAATGCTGAATCAGAATTAATTTTTGTATTTTTATCTGTTTCATGAATTTCTTATGTATTTCTCTGTTTTTTGTCCTTTTTTATTTGTTTTTTCGATGAAATTTCTCGGGGACACTTTTTGTGATCATTAAGAGCATAAAATTAGTTAATTTCAATCAAGTAAAAGTAAAAATAATCATACATTTAATGAAAAACAATTTGCATTTGAAATAACAACAGATTTCATGTTTTTGAGCGATTTTTGCCGTGTGACATACAAGTACGAAAAGTTGCGTAATCCGAACCGCGTACCCGGACGTCCGCGAATCTTGCGTCTCAAAAGATCGCGCAACATATATGTAAATCAGCGAGCGACGCGGCAAAAAAATTTTCACGGCGAGAATGGTCGCGAGATTTGTCGAGGGGGGGGCTATTTAGCCCCCCCCCCCCCCGGGCCAGATAGGGTTAAGTTTTGTGTGTGTAAATTGTTATTTATATATTTTGTTTTTATCATGTAGGGCCCCTTTGGAGAGCAGTTTTTTAACTGAAAGGGCTTCTCTGTTTAATTAAAACGGAAATGAATATATAAATAGAAAAGTTCAGTGCGTGTAATACATCCAATGTTAGCACCTCTAGATCTTGCTATTGACAAGTCATGGTCCACTGCGTGCAACAGAAACATTGAGATTGATACACACTTGTATCATTTATCTTGTTATTTGTTGGAAAGAGTTATTTATTGATGCTATTAAACTCCTTGTGGTATTAGTGCCATGGCACACAGGCCTGACATGAAGACAGCATAAGCTGACATTTTGGCGATTTTACCACTTGCACGTCACTATGGAGCTGAGCTTGATTTAGAAGTGTGCGTAGTACATGTGCATGCACCCACTGCCGCTGTACTTTAACAGCTCTTCTTTAATATGCAATACAGTATGAGGAGGCTACTTTTTTGATGACTGTTGAACACATTTTCAGCTTAAAATGGATAAAGTTGACTTTCAAAACATTCAAAAAACTGTAGTAGGTGAACTATGTGCAAAATTTGTGAAAACTTGCGAGATTAAAATGCCAAAAAAATATAAAAAATTGAAATGCGATCTGAGATTTTCTGAATTTTGGGTCTGTCATGAAGGGCAAACAAACAATCATATTTTGGCCTGATGAGGCAATTATGTTTTTATTATTTGAAACTTTGTTTTGCCCGTGTCACACCCAGGACTCACGAAGAAGCCAATGCGGCCAGGAAGCTGACCAGCGAGCAACGAAAGGAGAAGAAGGTGCGTAAGATCAAGGAGGACACGTCGCTGGGGGTCAACGTGGCCGTGTACCGGGTCTGGAACCTGGGCAACCCCGCCAAGCGGTTCAAGGTCGAGGCCAACGCCAACCAACTCCAGATGACCGGTATCGCTGTGGTTCACAAAGACATCAATGTGGTCGTGGTGGAAGGAGGTGAGGTGGATTTTGTGGGTTGCACTTGGTATTTGGAGCTGTTACTGTCAAATTTATTAAATAGTCCATTACATTTCTTATCAGTTGATAATAAATCATTGGTTGTCTGGCAGAAGAGCCCTAGCATATGTTCCTGGCAGAAGGGCTTTAACACTAAATTTTCTCTAATTTGAGAAATGTTTCCTTACTTGATATTTGCACTTAACAGATTGACAGTTGGATCTACAAATATCACACTACTTGGATTTCATGTGAAAATGCCCCAATGGTTTTCAACTTGGAGAGACAATTTAGTATTCAGGCCCTTCTGCCAAGAACATGTGCTAGGGCCTCTCTGCCGGACAACCTATGAGATACTGAATGCATATATCCAAAGAATTTGAAACTTTGAAATCCATTGTTGGCAAATCTGTTATGTAGAAGTCTGCTTTCCATGCACAAACCTCTGTATGTATTAAACTAGTGTTTATAAATGTAGACCTATAAGTGGAAAACTTGATTTCCACAAAATTAGTACTGTGATACAATTTACAGCAAAAATACAGTAAAGGGCTAGAATACCACTAGTGTTGGATAATATAAACAGAAAATTATATATAATAGGTAAAATAATCTCAATGTATTTCTAGAAAGTTCAGGCTGAGTAGAGTGTACAATTTTGCATGGTATAGTTTATTGTATATACATTTTTCTTGATTTCATTCTTGATAAATGAAGATGGACTTTAAATTTAGGTGGAGTTGTGTACAAATTCAGCATTTGCACACTAGTCAATACGTGTGTATTTGTATGTAATTGACAATAACAATAGAATCTTGTCACCTGTTCAAGTTAATAATTAATGTGGTCTCAGGAATTTGTCACCTGTTCAAGCCAAGCTGTGACTTAGAAAGTATGCATAATTAATGAGGCCAAGGCTTGGCTTCAAAAGTGGACAGTTTCCATAGACCTTATTAATTATTAACTTAAACAGGTGATAGATTCCATTGTAGTTGTCAGTTACAAACAAATAAATACTACTTAATTAGTAACTTAAACAGGTGACAGATTCCATTGTTAACCCTATATTAACTGGGGGGGGGTCATTGACCCCCCCCCCTCGACGAATTCGCAACATGCCGCCGCGCTACAAATTTTTTGATCGGTCGCTCGCTTGACTTTTTCACTTTCAAGTTTGCGCATCTATTTGAGACATTTTCGGTTGAAATCGGACGTACCGTTACAGAGACTGTCCTGACTCTTTATACATACATGTCAACCAAAAAATTGATCAAAACGTTGTTTTGTGTACATAATCAATGGAAATTGAATTTTCAGCCAAAAATCATAATATTGTATGATTATTTTTTGCTTTTTATGGTTGGAAATGAATAATTTTTATCGTTTATTGATTGCCAAAAGTTGCCCCAACAAATTTCCACTTGAATAAAAACAATTTAGCAAAACAAAAACGGTCGAAAAACAAAAAAATACATTTTAGAAATTCACAATAACAAATGAAATACATACGCACTTTAATTTCAAATTCGGCAATATTTTTTTTGTAGATAATTCGTGAGAAATGTACCAGATATGAGATTTTCGCAAAAATTAGCATTCTACTAGCCTATTTTTAAGTGAGTTATAGTGCGAAAACATAATTTTCATGCCAGTTATTTTGCATTAAATTAAATCACTTAGAAAATTTTTACTATAAGTCGTGTAGTTTACATCGGTTCTAGAACGCGCAGATGGCAAATTTTCGCTGGCGACTCGCTATCAGCGATCGGGGCCGGAGAGATCTGAAGGGTCGGTGGTCAAATTGACACCGCCCCCCCCCCCCCCGCCCGCCCATGTTAAAGAACGGTGGTCTGAAATAGCCCAGTTAAAATAGGTGTTAAATGCCCATCACACCAAAACACACACCCATTTGACTAGGTGAGCAACTTGGCTTGAATTATGTGCACACACTTGTTTTTGTAGACCAAAATTTGAAATCTGGGTGTTCATAATTTATTATTGATTGTTAATGACAGAAAGCATGTTGAATATGCATTTAAAAGCGATTCCCAAGCAAAAATTTATACTTCTCTAGTACTTGCATTATATCAAAAATTATATATCTTATCATTTTAGTTAACAATCAAGTTAATATAGATATAATAAATATCACATATTTCAATATTCTTAGCAATCAAGTATCAATGGTTTTTTATTTTACAGCATAGTATGGCCCCGTTTCTATAATCCGTTAAACCATCGCTAAACCCGCTAGTTTGCCGTACTGAAGGGTTAGGACGGCGAACTGGTTTAAGATTGCGTCGATTTCCTTATTCTCTAATTCTCAGAAAGATAACCATTACGTACATAACTTATACCGGCAATGGGTTTACTTCCATTTTGCTGATTCTATATTCGTTAAACCACTTACCGTTACTAATTATACAAGTGTTTATCTTTATAGACTAACGCTAGGGTAGGTTTAGCGGTAGGTTTAATGACGATCTCGACGCTCAAAAGGTTCGATAATCTGCGTTGAAAAATTGAAATCAAGTAAAATCCACGACCTTTGAAACGATTGGTTTTACTAGCAGACAAGCAGGATCTGCTTGAATTCTATACTCAGAAAATATAGTTTACAAAACGATTCAGGCTATCAAAGAAGAAAAATTTGCATTTCTGCGATGTTTCGTCGCCGCGCACGTAGCACAAACGGAAGTTGTGGCTGGAGTGTTATCACTGATGCCGCACGCACGGCCGGTTTGCCCCATTCTGCCGAGTGATTACTTGAATACTGTGCACCAATCTTCACACTTCGAATCATCGTTTTCATTGCCCCGCAAAACGAAAAACCTATTTACAGTTAACATTTTTTTAAAATCATTGATGTAAACAGAGCTTTAATTTTGAAACATTATGGAACGCAGAATCGCTTCCCGGTCATAAGAAATAAGATCGGGAGTCCCTTGCGTACCGAGTTTCGAGTGACACGAGACAAAATTAAAACGCATGAAGAGTGGGTATGCGTTACGGAAGAAAATGTCAATGCAGCTGTGATATCTTCTAGAATAGTGCACCAGTTAATCAGACAAGCCATACATTTTAATATTTGAAATTATATCGTGTAGATGCGCAGATCATTACTTCCAAGAAAGACCCTCAATTTAAGACCGTTAGATTGACAATTTGTTGTCAGATCAATCTGAGTTTATTTCGGCGTTACGTTAGACCCCATTCATTTTCAGGCAGTTTTGCAACAACTAAGGCATCTGCTTGATTCATTACTCAGAAAAATAAGTTTACAAACCGATTCAAGAGCTATCACAAGAAGAAAAATTTGCATTTCTGCGACTGTCGTCGCCGCCGCACTTAACAAACCGGTGTGTGGCTGTGAGTGCTTCAACTGCATGCCGCACGACATTAAAATGAATTGTGTTCTGAATTTGTGAACAAACATGGCGGATTTTTTCAGCATTGGAATTCCTGCTGTGTGGATGGCCCCATTCCTGCCCGGTAGTGAGATTAAACGTGTGACCATCCTGAATCTGATGAACAAGCACACATCATTGATTGGGAACACCTTGTGTCCGAGTATCTCATTGAGGGTTTTACAAGATTGCTCGCCAGGGCCGCAAACGTTTATACCCAACACTATTTATTCCATGTCGACGTTAAATGTCGTATAACTTCTATAGAGACAGATAACAAAAAGCTCCTTCGGGTGTGTCTTTATAACGCTCTATGTGCTCACAAATACAAAAAATGTCATGGTACAGCCAATTATATAGAGTATATTTGCGAAGAACGCGAACTTTTTGAAAACAGTTTTCATGCATTGAACACGCTAGAGCTTGCCGTCTGCATAACTCTTGTGTTGTCGTCGGGGCAGAATAAGTCGGTGAGTCCTTGCGCCGCTACCGGCCTCAGTATACATCAAGTACCGTGCAATGTGTTTGAACTCGTCTCTGCACCGCCAAAAATCTAAAATGCGCGCGGAATTAGCGGATGCTTAATTTTCGGGAAGTTTAGTGCGTCTACCGGGAAAAAGATTTGGTGTGCACGCTTCTCGGGGAGAAGTAATGATGATGTGTCAGCGGTATTATTGAGCCAATAATGCACCATTAATCAGACCAAGCAACGATACATTTAATATTTATAGAATATTTTTCGCCGAAGTTTCATAAAACTCATTCGCTATGCAGTAGTTTAAGATCTGATGAATCTGTTACTATGCACGACAGAAAAGACCCCCTTTTGAGATTAGAGTATAATAAGCCGTTAGAGTTGACAATGTTGTTCAGATCAATCTGAGTAATCATATTCGGAGGGTCAGCGGCATACAGAGGCAGTATAACTCTCAAAGTCTCTGTATCCCATTCTTGAATTCTTTCGGCAGTTTTGCAACAACTTAATTATCCGAAATTATCTAAATTTTTGTCAACCCATTACCTTGAATTTTCCTTGGTGAATGTAGCTAGATAGTAGAACTAGTAGAAAGTATTTCCAAATGTAATTTACTAACGTACATCCCAATTAATTCAATAGTGTAATGATATCATTTCAGTTTGCAAGTCCGTTTTTTGCATCAAAACCTTGATTGACAATTGGAGTATACGCGCATCGGACAGTATCCACAGTGTAGTGATATTCATGACCAAAATGTGTATACTTGTCGATCCTTCAGAAAATTTCTCATGGGCGATAAGTTCAGGACATTCTCTTCTATATTGATAACGTGACATACTAAGTTGTTATTGGCACCTCAGAGATCACACAATTCTACTCGTTCGCGCTCATGAGTCTAGTGCGCGCAACCAACGGCGAGTCCATTTTTAATAATACGCGCTATGTAGTTGTATTTCTATGAAGCCGAGCGTTGTGGGTGCGCACTGAAAAAATTTCGGTATTTGAGCGTACGCACTTGATCAACCGTTACCATGGTAGTTAAACTGCGGGTTTAACGCGGGTTTAACGCGGTCTAACTAAACTCACCTTATGAGAATAGCTATTTGAAAGTTAGACGCGAGCGTGGGTTTAGTTTACAACCCACGCTCGGTTTAAACCGAGCTTAGTTTAATTTTTATTGAGGATACGGGCTGTGGTTGTTTTATTATCTGATGTGTGAATTTTAGGTCCAAAGCAACAGGAAGAAATTTTGAAAGACTGATGCTGCACAGGGATTAAGTGG
>JZLH01S0089231.1:34302-46936 GCA_001188425.1 Eucidaris tribuloides | reverse complement strand
GTTTTTGTGAATTTATGTTTTAATGTACAGCAAGACAAGGCCCAATTTGTCACTCATGTCTAATGTATTATGTAAAACTTATGTAAATGTTACTTGTACATACACACAATTTGTATGAAAGTTTGATGGTATTAAATATGGTAACATCATTACGTTGAATGATCTTGTGTTTTTACAGTGATTTGTGTGTTGGTGTGTATAAGATGTGGTATTAGTATACCGAGCGACCCAGAAAAAATGTAACAGTTCATTAAACAGTTATTTCCCAAAATAATTGCTCCGTCCATCTGATAGACTATTCTTTTGTGAGTAGCAGGACACCAAGATCACCTAGTTTGGTTAGGTACTTTTCATGTTAGGGCCATTTTGTAAACCTATGTAAATTTGGTATGTGTGCACCAGTTCATGTGTAATTTCTATGGGACGCCATCATTCAATAGGACACATCAGAAATACCACTTTACCACTAGAAAAGCTGAAATGTATTGTTTTGCAAAATTAACTCTAAAATGTATACTACTGAACAAAAATCGATGATCTATGTATTGTATTGCTCAGAAAAGAACATGTTATTGGATGAATGGGAAAAATAGCAATTTCTCTTGGATGATGAAGGAAAAAATAAACATATAAGCCTTCTGTTTTTTTATGATCCATCCAGTAATAATAGACAGTGTTTAACATTAATTTCTCTACAAAGTAGACTGCAAACAATTACCATTTGTTTGAAAGGATGACCATTTTCAATGATCAATACGTTACAGGAGCAACACTGCAAATATCAGTGCAAGACAAGTATCTTTAATTATTCATGATATATATTTATTAATTTCTAAATTCACATTTTCATCCACAGTGTAAAAATATGTATTTGGTAAGATTATGTTTTTGCTGACACAATAACACATTCTCAGTGCTTTGTAATTTAATGCCTTACATATTACAGTAATTTTATACAACAAATCAAAATTTATATACAATTTTTTCAATTAAAAAATTGGTAACCTTATGTCTGGCATGTACACAGGCAATAGGATTATGTCAACCAACTGTATTTTGAGAAAATTCCATGGCATAATGTAATATTTCAAAGCATAGCATAAATGTATGACACAGAAAATTCTTTATAAATGAGTCTGTTATGGCACACAGAAATGTGAAGCCCACATTGGAGGCAAAATATAAAATTGCCCTTTTTTACGTGAATAATAAAACAGGGGTCCAATTTCTTTTCCCACTAAGTAATTCAATATTAATTCTTTTTATTTCGAATCTAATTAAAACGACAAAACAAATAAATATAATCTAACCAGATCTGGTTGTGTGATAAATACTACTGTTGTTTCTATCTTACAGCCTACAAACAGTGACATTGCACCACTGCATACAGCAGGGCTCGACACTAGCACTTGCCCCTTTGCCTGCGCAAGTAAAATTTCATGTCATGCAAGTGAAAGATGAAAATGTTAAAGAAGATATAGAGAGAATCACAAATAGCCGAGATTTTTTACATCAATATGAAAGCTATTACCCTAAAAACAGGTAATGAAACGTCCAGTCCGAACAAAACAATGATGGAATAGCCAATTTAAGCGCCCAAACCACACAATCTCAAGCTCCAAACGCCACTCTCAACACAGAGACACGGATCGACGTGCACGTGACGTCACTCAGGATGGTTTAGTGCAGTGATATGGTGTGATGCGATTTGTACAACGTTTCGTAAAAAGCTGTTCCTTTGAGAGCTTATACATCTTATTTTCAAGATAGTGATTCGATAGATTATTAGTTCATTTAGATGAAAAATGTCTGAAGAACTCATAACACCACAAATCATCTTGTAGATGTAAAATTTGCCGATTTGTAGCGTTTTAAAACTAGTAGTTAGTCCAAGGTCCAAAACCAGTGTTTAGTACGTTTTACACGGGATGAAGCTGAATTGACACATACTTATGATAACCAGATAATACTGAATAATCGGATGTGTAACTGCTTATGTAGGCTACATGGTTAAAGATACTAACAGGAAATACTGAAGAAGAAAGAATGTGATAATATTGTCAAGTTTTATGAACGATTGCTGAGCTGTCAGAGTTATAGCTAGCTGACGCAGTAATTGTTGTGATTAAACGACTATTCATCATTTGTCACCGCAGCGTGATCGCGGCATTGGTGAAACGTACTGCATCGGCCAGCTTACAGGCCCGGTCTGGTGGCCTGCCTTATCCTGCACCGTAACTCCTCGTTCTCGAGGCAACGCTCATGCTATAATGGCTGAATCATGTACGTGCGGAACCCTAAACTCCTCCCCGCCCGGCTGTGCTGAGGCAAGTCACCATGCATCCTCAACACTCCTTCTTCCCGCAATGTCTCCATCGTCTTCCGCCACTCGACTCGTTGCGTTGGTCCCAACTACTATATCGTCCGCGTCTTCCCGTTTGTCCCTTCATCACTATCCTCATCTTCTCAATAAGTTCAAAATCCATAAATAGGTCGTCCTGATTAATTTCCGTGTGCATTGAATCTCCCCGGGCTTTCAAGATCCAAAAACTTTTTGCTGGCCTTTTCTAGACTGATGTAAACAATGCCAGCCGCCACAAGTGTACCCAGCGCAGACCGGGGTCGTACGTAGACGACTAACGAGATCTACTTTCGGCGCAGTTGTACACATTACCCTAATGTTGCACACACCGCGCGATTTCAACACTATCCCCCCCAAAATACATGATGAAAAACGGAAATCTACCGTTGATAACACAAACAATTCAGCAATGTTAAGCCATGTAATCGTTTCTATACTAGTAAACTATATAAACAAGGTGAAGACATGAACATAGAGTTGTGAAATTCTTTAGTTTTTAACCTCTGGAATGAAAGCACTGCAAAAGTTCTCCCAGTGTTGGTCTTACTTTCCGTGTGGAAATCGGGGAATTGACATACAGAAATGCATTGGCGTGAACGTCCCCCCAACCGACCCTGTTCGTGGATGGGTTTCCAGGCTCAGAGAAGAGGCTACTTTAGATTTTACATTACAGAGGATTCAAGAGCTATGAATGATTTTTTATTTTTTTCCTGTAATGAGCAAGTATAAATGCATGTATACCTTCACTGTAGAGGCCCAAATTTATGCTTATTTATTTCCTTCTTATATCCTAACTTGTGTAACATTATCAACTGAGTAACATGTCCTAAATTCTTACCAAAGCAAACAAAATATGTGTAAAATTCGTTCAAATTAGGCATAAACATCAAAGCTTGTGCTTTTGCCACACTGAAGTCAATTTAGGAAGCAACATACCACTCTCTGTTGTGAAACAGTAAAATTGTTACCGGTATACCTTCTGCAACTCCCATAATTTAAATGGCAAACTTCCAGTGCCATAGAAGGGCCTTTAGGGAACCATTTGTGGTTAGAATTAGTGAGACAAAATTATATTTTTTAAATATTTTTCTTGGACAATTAAAACTCTGAAAGTGATAATTTTACTTGCCAGAAGAGCAAGTAATGAAAGAAGTTAGTGTTTAGCCCTGCATACAGTGAGTGTCATGTACAACCTTCCACACAAATGTATGTGAATATTTCTGTTTTTTGTAAGCATAATATATAATCCGTACTTTTGAAAACAGGAAACGGGGGCTGGGGAACAAGTCTAGCAATTCTAGCGTCATTTACAACAAATATTACACAGGGTAACCCTCACTGTATTTTATGAGTAATATTAATTCTATTTAAGGGAATAAAATAAAACTAGAGCTGTTTGACTGGGCACAGTTGATGGGTATGCCTCCACATTCTCCAATTCAATTGAATTGAACTGTACCCACTCTGATTAATAACTTACAATGGTAATGAGCTGAAATGAGATTTTTACAAGTCATGTGACTTTGACCTTTCAACTCCGAAATCTTATCAGTATACATACTTCACCCAAGTTACAATCCAATCAGCCATTCTTAAGTTACCATGGTGATGAGACCAAATCAGCAGAGATGGATTTGAGGCCGGCCTTGGCCTTGGCCTCGGACCGAGTCACGTGTACAAAGTCAACATGAAAAATATTTTTCCAGCTGCCTTGTTACTTGGAACGGACGGTCTTGACTCCATCCCTGCAAATCAGACATGTATGAGGCTTTGTGACCTTTGACCTTTCAACTCCACAATCTAATCAGTTGATTACTGCCTCATAGTACGTACTTGGTCCTAGTTACATCAAAATCCGATCAGCTGTTCATAAGCTATCACAGTAATGAGAACCAGTAATGTACGGATGGACAGCCCGAAAACATGATGCCTCCAGCACCTTCGGTGTGGAGGCATAAATTAAAACTTCATGTTAAAATGTGTTTTGACAAGGGACCTTTTACCAAATGAAATATAAGCACCAAGTTTTAACTACCTAAAAGTTTTCAATTGCTACAATTTAACCCTGACATCATTTAATGGTGTTGTTAATGTACTGCACAAACATGTTAGCCAGCATGGAGACGTCTTCAATTGGATGCAACTTGGTGTAGGTAATGAACTGCCGTCGTATCCTCTGTAGTTCCGAGTTGTTTACAATCCTGGCTAGGTGAACGTGAGAGAGAATGGTGGGGTTAAGGAAAAAGGACAAAGGTACCAGTATATATGTTCAAATATTCAATTCAAATTGAATGGGAGATTGAAAATGAATGAGAACCACGTTTTAATACTTGTATTACAGGCATCATGAGACGGGTATATTTCTATGGGGCAATATGCCATACATTATCATTGGGCCATGACATTATTTTATGCTTTAAATTCAAGTTTAAGAGTATAATTTTTTCAGTTTAAAAAGTACATAGTTGAATTTCTTGCATAAGAAAACATATCATAACACACCAATATCAGAATTGGTCAAGGAACTATTTTGGCATCATATTGAAAGTTTGTTATATTGACAAATGCAAAGGTTTGAATGAACACACCCACACATTAATGCACCGATCAACAATCAATAATACACTCGGCAAAAAAAGTTCTTGGACACTTATAAAAGTTAAAATATACCATATAAATTTTTTATTAAAAGGTAACATTATTGTGATATCAATAGGACCAGACATTATCGCACTCAGTATGACTATGAAGTTAACATATGAGCAGTCAGCATGGCTGATTACATGCATAAACAATAGCAAGTAAGTAAAAAATGCAAGAAATGAGCCTTCACAGTGCCTAAATGATCAGGTCCATCTTGTAGGCAATTTCAACAATTTCAATCAATCTATTCAACAATTCAACAATTTCAACAGTTGTTTATGATTTGAATGAAATGCTTAGAGATGCGTCATGAGATGCATCATTTGGACATGCACTTTCAAGATGAAGCTGCGACGTCGATGTGCTGCACTCATTCAGAGCCAGGAAGGACAAACAACATATTGAACTGTTTTTGATTAGTCAAGATACTGAAATTTGACCTTTTTTTTCATTGACTAATTTTTATTAAAAATTCCAGTGGAATAGTGATGTATTCAAGATGGACAATTTTCTTTTCTTTTCAAAGTGACATTTAACTTTAATTTTTGTCGTTCAATGGATCTTATGCCACATAAACTTTCACAACTGAAAGACTGACTGCTCCACTTCTTGCATTTTTTTTTACTGACCTTGTTATTGTTTAATGCATGTAATCAGCCATGCATGACTGCTCACCTGTTAACTTTATGTCATACTGGAACTGGAATAATGTCTGGTCATATTGATATACAATAATATACCTTTTAATAAAAATTTGTATGGTATACTTTAACTTTTATAAGTGTCCAAGAATTTTTTTTGCTGAGTGTATATGAACATAACACACAAATTTATACATTATGTACAATCAAAGCTAAATCAATCAATCAGTCCGTAAATCAATCAATCAATCAATCAATCCACTGGTCCAACCCATTCATCCATCCATCCATCCATCCATCCATCCATCCATCCATCCATCCATCCATCCATCCATCCATCCATCAATCAATCAATCAATCAATCAATCAATCAATCAATCAATCAATCAATCAATCAATCCATCCATCCATCCATCCATCCATCCATCCATCCATCCATCCATCCATCAATCAATCAATCAAATAAATAAGTGATTCTTGAATCAAGTTCTAAAAGGATATCTTGTCCTTGGCCCCAGGAATGGCTATCTCATCTCCTGGTATGCTTGTCTTCTGTGCACTTATCAAAGTCTGTTAATTAAAGAGAAATCAGATTTGAATAATGTGCAGTGAACATGTAAAAAGATGTTCTTAATTTTCTTAATTCCACTAAAGGGAAATATAATCAAATATTGTACTCACACCTAGTAGTACAATCTGTAAACTTAAGTTAGTTTAAAGGGAAATAGCAGGATTGGAAGAAATCCTTACTTAGGGATAATACTGCTCAAGAATCAAGTACACTGTTCAGTACACCAAGGCTTTTACTGTCTAAATTTCGTGGTAAAATGTGTATTACTTTTCAAACAGTTACCATTGTATACACCAGCTGGAGTGCATTTCCTGGCTGGTAGGATTTATCTGGAAAATGTTTATGTATGAAGACGAAACAAGTGTCCATATACCACTGTTGAATTAATCTGGTGCCCTGACAGAAATTGATCCCATACAAAGCTACATAACAAATTTGCCTGTCACAATGAGTTCTATTTATCTATTTATTAACGGTATACATAGCTCATGCTTGGCAGCCCGAAGGCTGAATTGCGCATGGCACACAATATTGGACCATGTTTCCTTCAGCAAGGCAGCAGCTATACAGCGCCATAGAAGGGGCCCGAAGAATGTTGATAGTGTAGGAATGACCATCACACCGGGTTTTCACCCTTCTCTTTTCGATGAAGTGTGTGGGTTCTTTAACGTGCTGAGGTGTTTCTGTCTCAACACAGGACCTCCAACTTTACGTCCTATCCAAGGGACGGGGTAATGGGGATTAAGTGCCTTACCCAAGGACACAACCGCCACGATGTGATTGTTTAAAAGTAAAGTGATTGTTTAAAAGTAATACAGATTCAGGGCTGCCATTTTGGCCCTTTCTCACGCCAAAATTTTGTTTGATTTCCAAACATTTCTATTGATATCATGCATTTGGACCTCTCACTTATATCATTGGCCTATGGGAGTCTCACGCCAATGGATTCACAGACATTAGCAACTCTGCAGATTTGACCATGATATTTAGACTGCACAAGCACTGAACAAAGTACTTAAAAGCATTGTATAACAATGTTTCCAGTTTAAAATATCTGAGCTGCATGATTCCCCATGCTACCAGTGTCTCTGCTACAGTCTAAAAATGAAACCCTGAAAAAATTGCAGTTTAAAACGATCATTAAGTGCTTTAAAAAAGTGAAAATCATTGAGAGACCATTCCAGCTTTCCCCCATGGACTGCTATGTTGCAGAATTTCCTATTGGCTGAGAATAATTAATGTGCCAATTTGTATCTGCACATATTGTACTAGTGACAGCATAACTCTCCAAACTTTTGTGTTCAGGGTGTTTATTTGTCCATTCAAACACTGTCGGATATGTCAGATAACAAAGTGCAACAATTTTTTAAACAGGTCTTCCACAGTCTTATATAGCATCTTTAATTCTAGAGTAGTTTTATCCCAAAGAAAGGATTTCCTCTACTCCCGCTATTTCTTTTTTAATGGTCCAAGACCATTTGTTTTGGTTTTCCTTATAACCAAGACCATTTGTTTTGGTTTTCCTTATAACCAAGACCATTTGTTTCTGTTTTTCTTATAATAAAAATGCATCTGTAAACTAAACTGATGACCCCTTACTCACCCTTCCACATAAATGACATATTCATGCACTGAAACCTTTCATAATTGAAATGGCAGTAAACACGTAATGTACACGGAACAGCTGTTTCTGGTATTTCCTGTTGTGGTGTGACTTTTGTTCTGAAAGTAACCACGCAGGCCACATAGCTTTGTGACATCAACTAGAAACAGCTGGTAGGAGAATGTGTTATGTATTATTATGCAAATGATGGAAGGCAGCAGACCAACTCTGGAATGGTGTCAACAACTAGATGGCATAAGTCTATTTCTTGTTTGAGGTAAACCTAGCAGTCACAGGCATATTCATTTGTGATTATTTTCACTTTCCAATCTTTTTACTACATTGTTAGTGAAATGTGTTATCTCCTACAACAATTAAAGAAAACTGCTTGAAGTGAATCTGGTTTGAACTTTCCGCTGCTCTGCTGCAATATTTTTTCTCTACAGTGATTTTATGCCTGTGCATGCATGTATATATATATATGTGTGTGTATGTATGTATGTATGTATGTATATACAGTAAACTTCACGTAAAGGACTACACAATTTTCTGTCGCACGACTAGCTGACTTGGATCCGAAATAAAAAAAATCTTATATTTTGTACACGCTGATTTATTTCAGATCCAAATTGGGCAGTCGTGTGACGGAAAATCGTGTGTGTGTGTGTGTGTGTGTGTGTGTGTGTGTGTGTGTGTGTGTGTGTGTGTGTGTGTGTGTGTGTGTGTGTGTGTGTGTGTGTGTGTGTGTGTGTGTGTGTGTGTGTGTGTGTGTGTGTGTGTGTGTGTGTGTGTGTGTGTGTGTGTGTGTGTGTGTGTGTGTGTGTGTGTGTGTGTGTGTGTGTGTGTGTGTGTGTGTGTCTTTGTGTGTTTCTTTCTGATTACTAAATTCCACAGTCTTATGCATACTCTATAAATGTCCCAGCTTGACCTTGTATGACTGTGTTGTGTGTGAATCACCTGTGATCTTATTTCAGTTAATTATTTGTCTGCAATTGGTGAAGTAACAACAGCTGCGTCAACATAATAATATGTCGGTCTGTATCTGATTTTACAGACAAAAGCAAATGCATCCTCTTAAAAAAAAATGAATAATAAAATACTCACTGTAACAGCCTCTTGTGTCCTTTTGTCCAGCTCATACAGGAAATTGGTTGAAGACAGTGGTTGCTACAATTAAAAGTTGAAATGTTTCAAATCAAAGCCCATTAAAGTACAGTTTTGGTAACTGGTGAAAAATGAAATCCTTTGTATTAAGATAGTATCAATGCCCTGAAAATGATCAATCTGAAACTCTTTCATTTTTTTGGAGAAACTTTAATAGCTACTCAAAGTGTTTTTTTGAAAGGGGGGGGGGGGGTAGGAACCCACAACATTTCCCATTGGTAACATACATACCACTACATGCTCTCTGATAGCTTACACATCACAATTTGTCACTATAAAAAATTTTCATCAGGTGTGATGTGGTTTTCTGATGTTTGGGGTGACAATAGTATATAACTACTTGGGCTTTAATTAATATCAGATTACAAATTTTAACGAAGAATGAAAGACAATCCATGTGCATTCAGAGAATGCAGAACAGCACGGAGATGATAACATTGAAAGTTTGAACAAAGTTGGCTAAACCATTAAAGAGATCCGAATTTTCAAAATTTCATTGCATCCGTATTGTGGGTAATTCTTCACTTGGCAACTATGCCACTTTTCTGATAAGATAGTGGAGAATTCTCTATTGGTTTTGTACACAGATTTTCATTAATTTTCCATTTGTTTTAGATGTCACTTGAGAAGCTGACCTCATTTTATTTGAAAATGCAGGCAAAATTAATTTAGCTGTGACTTACTTGAACAACAAGCAAGACAAAATTGGATTTCTGATGACGAGTAAAAAAAAGGTGAAAATTTGCTTCTAATTTATCTCAGATAATCTATGATTAGAGTGAATTCCTCTTTAAAATCACTTCTGACTCAAAAGATTTTGTCAAATGCAATCTTTACGGTAGCAGGGGTAAGCCCTTTAGACCGAGTGTCTGATACACCAATTATTGAAAAGGTCCGATAGACCAATTATTAGAAAACAAGCTGATAGGGTCTAATAGACTGATTATCAAAAAGGGTCCAAAAAACTGGGTTAACTACACACAAACCATACACCAGTGAAATACAACACAAAGGCAATATATTCTAAGGCATGTATAAAAACTTTAAACACAATTGTCCATGTTCTAAAGGACCCTCGGTCTATTGGACCCATTTCCATAATCGGTCTATCGGACTTGTTTTGGTAATCGGCCTATTTGACCCTTTTCAATAATCAGTCTCGGAAACCTTTCCGATAATCGGTCTATCAGGCCCTTGTTCTATCGGACCCTCAGCAGGGCTGTCAACTTCGGGGAATGACTTGGAGGGAGATTCACTTTTGCATGCCAAAATTTGTTTTACTAGCCAAACAACTTCTGACAAGTGGGGTGGGGGGGGGCAGGGGGCAAATGATGACCAAAACCACTTTTTGCCCACCCCAAAAAATTTTACCCGCCAAACTACTGGCCAAACAACTTCTGACAAGTGGGGGGCAGGGGGCCGACGACGACCAAAACTATTTTTGCCAAAAAAAGAGAAAATTTTGCCTGCCAAATTACTAGCCAAACAGTTTGTTTGTTCATTTGTACACATTGGCTGGAGGTGTTTTCATGAAGCGGGAGATTGGTGGGAGGGTGGGAGGATGAGCTCGGTGGCCGGAGACTCCCACCAAAAGCGGGAGGGTTGACAGCCCTGCCCTCGGTCTACTGGGCAGTTACCATGGTAGCAAACTTACTGCTACAGTGGAGAGGTTCGGTGGGGGTGCCTTTCTGTGGAAGAGGGCATCGCATATCTCCTCACTTGGCAAGTCATCCGTTGGGTGAATGGTGAACAGAGGAGAGTCCCACCGATTCTTGGCTTGGGGAGCCTCAAATCGCATCACAAGTGCATCAAATCTGGGTATCACATGTTTGATTGAAATGATAAATGTATCATAAAGATTAGAAATGTACAATTACTACTCGTTTCAGCACTAGTAACAATAGCTCATTGAGTCTTTGGCTCACAACTAAAAGGTGTATCAGTACTGTTAACCGACTGGCCACTGATCTTCAAAAATAAAACCGGTTATAAATCTGTCATTGTGGTTATTTGGGGAAGTGTGTGTACTAAGTTCATAAGTTCATCTCACTCAGCTCTCAAGTGCATTTGGTATTATGTATTATAGAAGGTCATTAAGACTTACTGGGAAGAAAGTCTGACCTCTATCCAGTGATTGAATGCAAGGAAGACAGAAGGTCAGTCTGTGGGCAAGGTTTAATGGTTAGTCAATAAATTTAGAGAGGAAGGAACATAATATTTTAAAGTGTTTTTTTCCCCTTGTGAACAGCAATACATAAGGCAGTCTGGCAAGTACATGCTCACAGGATTGTAACTCTTCATTTGTCAGTGGGGATTATCCGAACATCAACAGCGAATACAAATATTATGAAAGACAATTTGTTGTTTTTAGTTATTCAAAACCGCCTGGATAATGAAGTCCAGTCTCCGGATAGCAAAATAACCTTACTGATAATAACATACTCACAACCAATACACCACATCAAAATCCTTGACACTCACATTTCTTGAGTATATCTCTCATCTTCAGGTCTCTCTTTATTCCACTGGGAGGCCGTTTCTGTTAGTGTATCACAAAATATCTGTACAAAATAAACAAAAAACATGGTTAACGTTTAGTTGTGATGACTTGACCTTTCAGGGCACCAGAGTATCTATTGGATGGTTGAATCAGAATATTACAGAGATGCCACATTTTAGGAAAATTTCAGTATTTCTGGATTTTGACAAAATGAGAAAAGCTTTCCAGAATTTTTGTCAATTCTAGAATTTTTAGCAAATGGGCAAAAAATGTTTGTAGTAATGTGTATGTAAATATGCATGTGAAAACCAGTAACTATAATCAGTTAAAGGGTGGGTGTCTCTTTTGCACTCCTAAAATTCAACATTCTGCAAATACACTGGTATATATGGTAGAAGAAAATGCTATAAAATTTACGAACTTTTAGCAAAGTGTAGGAACGAGAAATGCAGTTTTAGTGGAATTACAGTAAACATTAGACTTTGATTTGATTTTTTTGGTTTCTAGTGACAAAAATTCTACTAGTAGTAGTAGTACTAGTCTATTTTTAGACAGTGCCTGCAGGACCTTTTTTACCTCAATGGACAGTGCGCATGAGAGTCAAGGGCAATATGTAAGTGACCTTGCATTCCTTTGTGCCTGACCCATGCCGGCAAAGAAGTAAGTCAACCGTCTGGTATTACATGTTAGGCCTGAAGTGAGATTTGAAACTGTGTGACTAGAACTTACACTACACAACTATTGGTATTTTGCTCATATTTCAAAATCTAGGTAATTTCTGATCTTCAGATTTCACAGGTAAGTCCTTTATAAATAACCTAAGGACATGAATAATGTTTTGCTGTGTTATGGAAGGGTTGGAAATGAGATTCCCTACCATTAAACAAAATAAAGTTCTATTGTTTAAACTTTAGAATCTTGTTATTTTGTGAAATTCCTTTTGGTTGTGAAGGCATAACAAAATTTGGGTGCTTGTTGTCTGGACAAATGGACCCAGGCACAAATTAGCTTTACTATGATTTGTTTATTCTACAAGCATCTGAAAAGCTGATTACATATGACTTAAAGCCTAATTTTTTGTTATTTGAAAGCTTTATGCCCCAAAGTCATAACCCTGCAATAATAGATTCTGAATGTCTTTATTTTTTTT
>JZLH01S0089231.1:7838-21496 GCA_001188425.1 Eucidaris tribuloides | reverse complement strand
CCTCCTCCTCCTCCTCCTCCTCCTCCTCCTCCTCCTCCTCCTCCTCCTTTTTTCTACTCCCCCTCCTCCTCTTCTTCCTCCCCTTCTTCTTCTTCTTTAGCAGTCCTGTTACAAACTTTGTTTCTTATAATGTATGTACAATGACAATTTAAGACTCGGTCACTAAGGCATGCAGTACACTAGTACATACATGTACTGTAATGCCATGATAATACCAAGTGTAACAATTTGAGCATGAAAATGTGTTATTGCAGTGTAGCAGCAATTGAAAATTACTTTGGTAATTTAAAATTGCATTACAGGAACATTAAATTAATGGTATACTTAATCGCATGTCTGCTACATATATGTTATATATATGTTCAACCTTTGTAACTTGTTCTTTTTTTACAATCTCACTAGATAATCACTATTTTTTTTTGTTACAACCTTTGCTCTTAAGGATTATAAAGCAGCATTTACTACCTGAGTGTAGAGTGTACAAGGACAATTACCAACAGTTTTAATTTGTAAAAACAGTTTGTATCATGTCTGTTTTGTTTTGTTTTTCTGCAAATTTATGTGGCATAGAAATGATTGAACCGGGAACATCTCTGTGTATATTACACTGTATATATGCAAGCAAAGTTTTCCCATGTTTTATCAGGGAGGTGTGTATTCGGTGTACTTACACTGCCATGGATATGCATGTATGTCAGGTGGACTCATCCTATAAACAAAAATAATGAAATAAAATATAATGCCATTACAGCGAATCATGTCTATAGGGGCCACCCAAGGGAAACAAAAAAATGTGGCCTTTATAGACAGGTACCTGCTACAGACAGGTTCTTGAACACATGATCTGTCTTCAGGGAAATCATTTTAGTGGCTACTATAGACAGGTTGGCTGCGATACAGAGGTGGCCGCTAAGACAGGTTTGACTGTATTAGAATATTTGAGGTACAGCATAACTTTAGTTTATGTAGATTTGACTGACTTTTAGTATAGATCTGCTTACAAAGGTCTGGTGGACTGGGTGTCGGAAAGTGGGTGGTTGGGTTTGACAAGTTGTATTCTGAAGTGGATAATATCCTTGTACTCATATGTTGATCATAAAATTTATTTTGTTGTTTTGTTTGTTCTGGTTTTTTTAATTGGGAGGGGAGGGGGTGGTCAAGTGATGTATGAGTATTCATCATTTTGTGTGTAAAAAACAAGGCGATGGGGGAGAAGGTTTTTAAGACAATTATATATTTGCATAGATTGTTGATTGTGTCTCCCCACTAAAATCAGGAGATGGTGCTGTTTTTATTGGTTTTGTGTATGTGACTATATTTGGTTATTTGATTTTGATTTGATTTGTATTTTTTTTTATTTCAAACAATAACATAACAATACATATGCTGAACATAATACAAAATACTATCAAGAAGGTTGTTCAGCATACATTGACAAGTGTTTTAAACAAATGATATGTCCATGGTAAGAAAAAATAATCAAATACTACTGACTAACTCTGCAATCAATTTGATATCATTTCAAGGGGAAAATTATATAAAATGCAGGAGGTCATTATTTTAATCAAAAGCTTGATTTTCATGGTGTCAGTGACCTCGCAAAAAAAGCCAAGCTTCTTTCCAATTTTATGTCTCCGCCCCGTTTTCGGGTTGTCCGTCCGTACGTCTGTGCATCCACACTTTCTTGTGAACAAGATTACTTAAGTACCGCTGGAGGGATTTGAATGATACTTGGACCAAGGATGAACCACTAGGCAAGGATAAATTTATTAGATTTTGGGACAAATCCGTCAAGGGTCAAAGGTCAAAGGTCAATGAACTTTGTCCCAAAATGCCATTTTCTGCCTATAACTCCAGTTAGAAGTACTCACTGTTGATATAATTTGGTGGTTAGGTTAAGAAACAAAAGAAAAATATTTTGGTAGAGTCACTGGGGTCAAAGGTTAAGGTCAAGGGTCAAAGGTCAATGAACTTTGTCCCAAAATGCCATTTTCTGCCTATAACTCCAGTTAGGAGTGCTCAATCTTGATATAATGTGGTGGTTAGGTTAAGAAACAAAAGACAAATATTTTAGTAGAGTCACAGGGGTCAAAGGTCAATGTCAATTAAGGGTCAAATGTCAATGAACTTTGTCCCAAATTGTCATTTTTATGCCTCCGCAACGAAGTTGCCGGAGGCATCATGTTTTCGGGTTGTCCGTCCGTCCGTCCGTTACCGGATCTCGTTACCGCGATAACTTGAGAACCCCCGATCGGATTTTCATGGAACTAGGACCAAGTATGTACTATGAGGCACCAATGAACTGATTAGATTTTGGAGCTGAAAGGTCAAAGGTCAAAGGTCACCAGGCCTAAAAAATGTCTGATGTGGGCTCGTTTAACCGCGATAACACTTGAGAGCGGCTTGGTCAGATTTGTGATGTAACTTTGGTGAAGTATGTATTATAGAGCGCACCAATTAAATGTGAATTAGATTTTGGAGCGAAAAAGGTCAAAGGTCAAAGGTGCAACCGGCCTAAAATATGTCTGATTTGGACTCGTTACCCTGGGGAGAATAGACTGAGAGTCGGGCTGGTAGGTCATTGTCATGTAACTTTGGGTGGAAGTATGTATAGATAGGCATGTATTGAACTATGTAGATTTTGGAGCGAATAGGTCAAAGGTCAAGAGGTCACCGGGCCTCTAAAATATTTCTGATTTGGACGTCGTTACCTGCGATTAACTTGAGAGCGGCTTGTCGGATTGTCCATGTAATCTCGGTGAAGTATTGTATTATGGAGGAACCAATGAACTGATTAGATTTTGGAGCTGAAAGGTCAAAGGTCAAAGGTCACCGGGCCTAAAATAGTCTGATTTGGGCTCGTTACCGCGATAACTTGAGAACAGCCAGTTGAATTTTCATGTAACGTGGGTGAAGTATGTATTATGAGGCACCAATGAACTGATTAGATTTTGGAGCTCAAAGGTCAATGGTCACCGGGCCTTACATATGTCTGAATTGGGCTCGTTACTGCGATTACTTGAGAGCGGCTGGTCGGATTGTCATGTAACTTGGGTGAAGTATGTATTATGAGGCACCAATGAACTGATTAGATTTTGGAGCTGAAAGGTCAAAGGTCACCAGGCCTAAAATATGTCCGATTTGGGCCGTTTAACTAGCATAACTTGAGAAGCGGCCAGTTGAATTTTCATGTAACGTGGGTGAAGGTATGTATATGAGGCACCAATGAACTCGATTAAGATTTTGGAGTTGCAAAGGTCAAAAGGTCAAAGGTCACCGGGCCTAAAATTATGTCTGATTTGGGCTCGTTAACATGAAACTTGAGAACGGCCCAGTCAGATTTTTATGTTTACTTGGGTGAAGTATGTAGTATGAGGCACCGAATGAACTGAATTAGATTTTTGGAGCTCAAAGGTCAATGGTCACGCGGGCCTTACATATGTCCTGAATTGCTCGTTTACTACTCTGGCGATTACTTGAGAGGTGGCTGGTCGGTATTGTCATCGGAACTTGGGTGAAGTATGTAAATTATTGAGCAACCAATGAACTGATTAGATTTTGGAGCTGAAAGGTCCACAATGGTCAAAGTCACCAGGCCTAAAAATAATGTCTGATTGGCTCGTTACCGCGATAACTTGAGAACAGCCCGTTGGATTTTCATGTAACGTGGGTGAAGTGTGTATTATGAGGCACCAATGAACTGATTAGATTTTGGAGCTGAAAGGTCAAAGGTCAAAGGTCACCGGGCCTAAAATATGTCTGATTTGAGCTCGTTACTATGATAACTTGAGAACTGCCAGTCAGATTTTTATGTTACTTGGGTGAAGTATGTATTATGAGGCACCAATAAACTGATAAGATTTTGGAGCTGAAAGGTCAAAGGTCAAGGGTCACATAGGCTTATGCTTATTCATCTAATTGGTCTTGATACCATGGTAACTTGAAGCTTTTCAAATTACATCAATTGGATGGGAGTGCACCGGACTGCGGAGGCATACCCATCGACTGCGCGCAGTCGAACTGCTCTAGTCTGCCTATAACTCCAGTTAGGAGTGCTCGCTGGTGATATAATTTGGTGGTTAGGTTAAGAAACAAAAGACAAATATTTTGGTAAAGTCACATGGGTCAAAGGTTAGGGTCAAGGGTCAAAGGTCAATGTACTTTGTCCCAAAAACTCATTTTCTGTCTATAACTTCAGATAGGAGTGTTCAATATTGCTGTAATTTGGCAGTTAGGTGTGAAAATAAAAGGCAAATATTTGGTAGAGTCATATGGGTCCAAGGTCTAGGTCAAGGGTCAAAGGTAAATGAACTTTGTCCCAAAATGCCATTTTCTGCCTATAAGTTCAGTTAGGAGTGCTCACTGTTGGTATAATTTGGTGATTAGCTAAGAAACAAAAGACAAATATTTTGGTAGAGTCACAGGGGTCAAAGGTCAAGGTGATGAGAACATCTGAAAAAAAAGACAAATAATTGCATGCAGATGAAAAGGTCAAAGGTTGAGGTAAGATGACTTTGTTCTGAAAGGTTATATTTGGTATTTTGATCTATTGAAGGTCATTTGTCAGTAAACTGTTCCCATCATCTTTACAATTACTTGGTTCCTTGAAAGTTGATAGCGATCATACTATGAGCCAGTTTCATGTGCTACATAGTGGGTGGAGGCGTACCCATCGACTGCGCGCAGTCAAACTTTTCTAGTTAAATCAATTTTATGCCTCTTTACTAAAGGTGCCAGAGGCATCACATTTTCAGGTTGACCGTCCCTGCGATTGTGCATCCGTTAACCAGTTCTCATTACCGCAATAAGCATGTTTGTAATTCATATACAGTATTGTATGTTTTAGATGTACAGTGATTAAAAATATATGTATTTTTAAACTGAGTCCAAGGATTATATTTCAAATGTCTTCTGCTACATGTATATGTACGGGGGTTTAGGTGAATCCAGTGAAAAACGCTAAGGTTTCTTTATTCCGCATGTATGGATGTTATGGCAAGTATTGATATTATTGAATATACTGAAATGTTTGGTGGAGAACTGGAGATACACATATCTTGGCTGTTGGGTAAGATCAATGCTATATATTCTGCCACTTGTGCCACATGTAAGACAAACATTCATCAGAAGTGTTTACAGCCCCTTGTAAAAATGTATTTTAAAAATTACAATTTTACCTCGTACACATTTCAATTTATGCTTGTAGAGTTATGTACCGGTATGTTACTTGCAACCATGTGCCTTTGAAGATTTGTGGTGTTTCTGATTTACACACCCCATAAATGAGCTCATGTATGAAATATATAAAAAGTAATTTGTATCATTAAAAATTCACATACAAGGTGTGAAAAAGCAGAGATTATGATGTAATATCAATCTACCAACTGCCCATGTCACGGTGTTGTGCAACATTCCGCTATAATATTGGTCACCTATCTATCTCACACTATGCCCCTTCCTCGGGCTGCTGTGTGCCAAGTCCATGCTATGCTTCATCACGATACTAGAGGTAACACAAACATGGAGCGGGGAATCAAATAAAGCCCAAGTTTAGTTTTGGGGATTTTTTTTTATTTGAAAGCTGTTTATGCGCCCATATAACAGAATTCTGAATATTTTTCTTTTTTAATATTAATGAAATAATATCTTGGGGGTGCGGGGGGAGGACCCCACAGATTATGGGGTACCCCCAAGATTACGGGGTACCCAGATTTTCGACTGGATTTTAAAGCATTAATAGCATCCAAAGGGTTAATAAGTGTTAAGTTTTATCCAAGTGAATACCTCAGTTAATCGCAAGTTATTACATCAGTAAGAGCAGACCACTGCTCTTCTGATCGAGGTTAATCTCAGAAGATCCGAGTCTTGATCTTCTGCTCCAGGTAAATTTCAGAAACCTTAACACCTTATCAACCCTGCCCCCCCCCCCGAAGATTTTTTCATTAATTAATGAAAAAAACTGAAAGATATTCAGAATCTGTTATTGGCGTGATATGACCTTTGGCATAAAGCTTCCAAATAAAAAAAAAATCCCCACAACTAAACTTGGGCTTTAAGTTCCTGGTTCAATTGGGCAGAGTCCAACCGAGTGTCTGAAGCTTCTCCAGGCGGCTTGTGGGGAAAATGCAATGTTGCAGATGTCATCTTTTCCATATTGCCTATCCCCTATTATGTTAAGCGCATGGTACATGTAACATACATCTGATATACACATAATTTAACTGTTTTCATTATGTTTTGTTTGACATAACAAAACAGCACTACCGGTCCCGAGGACTTTGTTATAAAACGAGTGCCTTGTATTAGACTGATGAGCTAATTCTGGGGTGTGAAAATCAAATGCACAATCTTGTAACACCCTGTAAAATGTAGAAATCCAGTAGACAAAAGCATGGTTGAACAATGACCCTTGTGTATTATCATCACTATGATCTTATAAAAGTTTATTCCATGGAGATGTGCCGCGGTGAAAGATGCAATACATATTTTTTTGAAGATAAATAATTTATGCTAATATTTTGTATACATAAAAGTGGATATGGATCATATTAATATGTATATGTATGTTTGTGGGGGTATGTTTGGATGTAAAATTGAATAAACTATAATACCTGATGCCTATCATGGAATTTTTGTGTTGTGTAATGCTGTTATTCAGATTCAGATTTATTCCTTTATTGTCCTCATTGGAAATTCATTTTGTTGGCATTACAAATGTATACATACATACCTACATAGATTTATATTGCACTATACCATTCCATTATACAATTATATACACAACATAGATATATGAATAAACAAATAAATAAATTAAACATTACAGTCATAGTACACAAATTATTTGAATTAGGCCTATAATATTGTGATAGTACAGTACATATAATAAGCATTGTGTATAAATGGGACATCCGTTGCAGTTATCGACAATTGAACAGAAGAGTCGGCACCTAAATCCCCCATTCCACATATTAGATACCCTCGTTAGACCACTGAGAGACCCCAAATACCAAGATCAGATAGAAATAGTGTCTACGGTGAATGGCTCTAAAAACATCTAAGATTATTAAAAGACCCCAAAATCTTGCTGATCTTACAGTAATCCTTCAATAGTTTTTCAGTGATCTCTCGTGCAAATTATGGTCTCTCGCCAATCTTCATAAGTCTCACTGGTTTCTATAGGTTTTCACGAGTCTTTCAATGATCCCTCAATGATCTCTCAATAAACTTTCAGTGATTTTCTCCAAAAATGTGGCAATTCTTGAGAGACTGTCAAAAGATAAAAGACTAGTTACATCCTTGAGTGCTCATTGAGAAAATGCTGAAAGACCATTTTCATGAAAGACTGCTAAAAGACTCTTTTGAACTGTTAAAAAGTATTTTGGAGACCATGGAGATCATGAAACTCACTGAAAGACCATTGAGTGACATGTCAATTTTTGCAGTCTTTCTGCTTTGAGAGGTTTTTCCGTATGGCTCCATAAACAAAACATAAGAAACTCAATCCGAAAACCAATATCTCACTTTTCACAATGAAGGTTAGGGTGTTTTTTTAAAGATTGTTATGAAAAGACCCAAACTTTTACATATAATCTTGCACCAGTTAACTGCATGTACATTCTGTCACCAAACACTCATATAGGCACAAGAAGAAACACACACCTGCAGACATACATAGTAATCCAGAATTTCAATCTGGTTTTGTCCCTGATTACGGGGGGTATTCACTTCTCACGGCAATTGCCCTTAATTACCCCCTCCCTTGACTTCACCATATTTAGCGCATCCTCCTCCTTCAGCCCAACCCTCCTACTCTCCTCCACCACTTGCTTCTTCATGTCTTCTTTAGTCATCCCCTTCCCCTCTGACCATCCACCTGAAACTCAAACACCCGTCCCAAAACAAGATCAGCATCCTTCCTCAACACATGTCCATACCAACATACTCCATTCGCCTTCACCATCTGATCCATCACTTATTCCGAAACCAACATCTGCATCAAATCCTCAGTCTTCTTCCTGTCCATCAGCTTCACACAATGCATCACTCTCACTATTGCCCTCTCGGTCCTTCTCAGAATCCCCATCTCATTTTCACTCAAACAATGTGTCTCACTCCATACAATATTGTTAATCTCACGCAACTCTTATAAACCATTCTTTTCATCTCCAGAGGAAACTTTTTCCCCATATAACAACTCTTCACCCATCCATATCTTGCCCTCACTGTCACAGCTGCTTTACACCCTCCACTTAAATTTACCCTGTCCCCCCAAAACATGAAAATTCTTTCAGTGTTTCCTCATCATGACATCATACAACTTTCCCACCAGTTCCACCATCTCTCCAGCTCAACATAATTTTTTTTGTAATGAACACATAAAACACGAGGAAATATGAACAGAAGAAAACGGAGAGAAACTAATAATATGTAGATTTTTGTATGACTTTTTATTTTTTACATGTCCTGTATTAGATATTTTTACACTGATATAATTGCACATATTTTGCTTAATACATATATATTTACCACTGATAGTATACACAGGCTATAGAACAGATCCTACAATGTAGTGATATCCAGCATTGTATCCGAGACTGGCCTCGAGGCCAATTTCAGGTGGTCTTGGTCTTGGTCTCAGTCCGAGTTACCTGTATAAACCCTATGAAAGGTTGAGTTTTGTGGTGGCCTCGGTCTCGGTCCAAGTCACCTTGTACAAACCCTATGGAAAGATTGTGTTTTGGGGTGGCCTCGGTCTCGGTCTTGGTCCGAGTCACCTGTACAAAACCAATGGAAGGGTTGTATTTTGTGGTGGCCTCAGTCAAAGAACCTGTGGCCTCGGATACAACACTGGTGATATCGGACAGGGATGATACTCTATTTAGATATTCAAAGTACTATACAATTCAATGGAAACTCTTAACTAAAGATACATTAAGTACGGTGGACGTTCATGTTATGTAGTAGCACTGGTAGTAAAACAAAACACACACACCTTTATGGAGTGTCTGATCAGGGAGGTCTCTCTTGTACATCTCCGTGGTCTGATAAAAGTGTTCACAATTTAGAAGACAAAACTAAAATGGGAGGTCTCTTGTACACCTACGTGGTCTGATAAAAGTGTTCATAATTTAGAAAACAAAACTAAAATATTTTAAAATGCTTTTTCCTTCCTCGCCTGTTGTGTAAAATAATCGAGCAGCATCCTGAACAATGTGTGTGAATGTGAGGGCAGCATTACACGATACACTTTCATCCTCCCGACAGTTTAGAAAAAAATTCTTGTGATGCAGGATATTAGTAGTTATAAAATCACTGAAAGCATTCACTTAAAAAAAAAAACAGAACAAAGAACTAAATAAAAGGCAAACATTTGTCACACCTTTTTTCAGAATTAGACCAACTCCTGGCAAGAATAAAATTGTTTCATGAAAGTATCTAATTTATCAAAGAAGCTATGCAAGGTACATTTTTATGATTGGCTCCAGATATTTGACTTTTCATCATCTTGAGGAAATGTAAAATTATAAAAATTACAATGTGTTTTGAAAACATGGAAATACTAAAAAAAGAAGTGAATTCCCTTGATTAACTGTACAACATTCGCATAAAGAGGGGTGTATGCTCTCCTGCTGTTATATCTAACTCTATACTTAGCACTACTCTCCAACAATGCCCCCCCCCCAAAGAAAATAAATAAAAACATGTAAGTATGAGTACACATATGTAACAAGTAGCAAACTGCAGGGTATATTACTCCTCAGGCATTTATGTTGCCAAGGGCATCTTGTGCAATTGAATAAAACAACCTTAAAAATGTGACAACATAAATGGGAAGAATAATTAAAAATTTCCAATCTATGTCCTGTTATATAGAAGACAATAACTGCTTTACTTTTTTGAAGTCATAAACTTTATAACACACAATCGTCTAGCTCTTGTATTTTCTCCATGTAAACATTTTATTGAGTTTTTACAATCACTTTAAAATAAATTTATTATTTGTTTATTCATACTGCAGGGGGGGGGGGGAGATAAAAATTTTTACTCCAATTGTGTGTGACGTGTGATGGGACAGGGGTCCCATTCACTTCAATAACCACTTCCCATCCTTCAAATTAAAGAAAGAAGGAAGAAAAGTTATACTTTTAAAAAGTCACAACACAAAAAAGATCAATTATCTACCAAAAGTAGTACTTGCTTGAAAGTTTACAAGGATGAACACATATTATTCTTTCACCACATGTAATTGAAGGGGAAATCAATTTGATTTCCAACAAATACATAAATTTACAAGTTAGAGTAGATCTTCACCCATGTCTGAAATACTGTTTTTATAACTTTTCCATTTGTGAAGAGTAAAATACATTCAATCTATGAGTTGTTGCCCTTACAATTTTCCTATCTTTGGCAAAGTATAAATATATAGATGCATTGATTAACTATTGATTTGTGTTTGAGTTCTCTCCTTTTCTGCCAAATACTACACAATAAAAAACAAATAGTACTTTACGGCAGCTATATACTGCATGTTATAGTACCTTTGTTATAATTCTGCAAAATCCTCCCTCCAGACCAGTTTGCAACCATATTTACATAACAAATCTCATGCAACTTTGCAAACTTCTTGTGCCCCAAATTGAACAGTTCCACAATTAAAACAATAAAATAAAACTACAGTAAAATAAAACTATAACCTCTTGTGGATAATATATACAGATGCAGGGAGTAGGTACATTTAGCAATTTGGTTTAGCTGACAATGAACCATATCAAAAACCATAAGTCACCAAGGATTCTCAGAAAGTTGTGAGGAGGTTTACATATCACAAATATTATACCAAAATTAATCATACCGACCTTCATTTATATTCAAGCCACAAATACTTAGGAATTTCACTTATTGCTACAAATTAAATCTGCATAAGTATCCTGAGCATACTCAGCCTAGCCTACGACTTCTCATGCAATATATCTTGAACAAAATTTCTCTGAAGCTAGCACATGAAGGCCCAATATATAAAAGTTTATATTTATTTCTATACATACATATACACACAATATATTAATTTCAATATGCAATATGTCCACTGTTAATATCCCTCTTATATTCACACTATAAATGTGGCTTTCCCAGTCCAAATAGTTTATTTTTGTCTTTTTCTTAATTTCAGGCTATGATTGGTCCATACGAAATGCACTAGGACTCACTAGCCTATTGCTCGAGTTGGTAGGATGTTGGTTGTGATTGGCTACCCCATGTTAACACACATAGACTGAGTTTAATTCAAATGATCATGATATCTCATCAATCTCCATGGTGATCCTCTATTTACTTGCTGGAAATGCATTTTTCAATGAGTTAACACAAGATTCTCCACTCAAATATAATATACCATCAAACAACACTGGTTTTGGTTTTCTATACCAAGAGTAACACTATACTTGACCTAATAGATGATATAAGCAGCTAATGCTACGTTCACATTATGTTCTTGGCTGCCATGGCAATTACGTTTCAAGCCATGGACAAAATGGGATGGACATGAGAAAACGTGGGGGTGGGTGGGATGGGCAAACGTGAAAGTCCTAACAAAACTTGAATACAGGGAACAAAATGGCAAACACTCCATAGTGAATTACAATTTTGTGGCTAATGGGGGCTGCCGTGCCCACCGGAAACATAATGCAAATGCAGCATTATGTCTGAAGCCTACTCTAAAATATTCACTGTACAGTAACTTTGGCCAGTAATACAGGAATGTTTCCAGTAGTTGTACATCCAACAAATAAAATATTGCATCAAAAATACTTTTAACACTATGAACTGCTGACAATACCCTATATTTCAAAGCTGGCAAACAGGCTGCAACAGTTTAACTAAAGATTGTGTTTTTTATCTACATACCACAACTTTTTTGTGCATATCCAGCTACAGAAAGATACACGAAAATACAGTTAGCTTTGCCTACTTGTTGACTTTCACAAGTCGAATTATCACCCATCTTGAATAATCTTGAAACCCCCAATTTACTTTCTGTTTTTTTCAATGGTATGTTTTTCTGGTAAGTCAAAATTGTAACTTGAATTTTACCTATCTCGAATACATTTTAGAGCCCTAAGGGGATTAAACACATGTTAAATCACTCGCCTAAAGTCGTAATGGCCTCAACAGTTATTTCTCACTGATTTCATTGGATTGACCTTTAATCCCTGCAGGTCAGCTTGAGCAAAAAATTGTCATAAATATCCCATTTTACCTCTGCCTTTCTTATTTCGCCTATTGCATTACAGTATAATTAACCCTTTGCCTCCGAGATTCTGAGAAATCCATAGGGTTAACACAGGACACATCCGGTTCCCGTAGCCAACGGGTTAATATTGTGACACTCTCAACCTTCATCCCTAACAAATAATAAATGTGTACAAAACTGTGACTTAAGTTTTGTGTAAGTTGATGTGATTTGTGTGGTCTCCACAGAATTAACTTAAGCAAAGTTCACTGTACTTAGTTAACATTTGGGATTCATACGTCCTTTTTTCAAACATAAAAATGATATTTTATTTGAATATATGGACTCTTACGCACTAGTCCAAATTCACTGGTGTAGATTTTTTGACACGGTCTGATCTGATCAGCAGGTATGTAGTTCTGAAGAGAACACATAATTCATTTGAATATGGGCCGTTTGCTCAAAACTAGTCCAAATTCACTGGTGTGGGTTTTTTTGACCGTGTAGGTTTGATCAGCAGGTATGTAGTTCTGACGTAGACAATCAAGAAATCATCAAGTCGGTCTGGTTTAACAGTCGTGTAAAATGAAATTTCAACCACATCGCTTGATTTGATTCAAACTGGTCATAGTTTCAAGAAAACTGACATTTCATCCTTGAAGCATTTGTGAGAGCTAATTAAAATTTAAAGTCACAGGCTAACATTGTGGATCTCCAAATTGAAAAAAAAAAGTCAAACTTTGCTATCTGAGCTACATAGTAGTGTTTAAATGGATAAATAAACACCCATGAATACAAAAGTTTGGAAAGTTGTGCTGCCACTGGCAAGATATGCATGAATAAGCAATTAGTACTCAGGTGGAGTACAGAATAGGCTAGATCTACATACAGTAATTCTATGGGAGGAAAAGGGCAGGTGAATCTGGTCACTTGTAGATGTTCACTTTTTTAAAGCAGTGAATAATCATTTTGAAATACAATTTTTCAGGGCCTCATTTTTAGACCTTATCAAAGACATTTGAACACAAGCTAACAATAACCACAGTTTTTAAAAATGTGAGCTATATAATCCTCTATGCTCCAAATTTCTTTGATAAGGTATAAAAATGAAGCCCTGAAAAAAATTGTATTTCAAAATGATTATTTAGTGCTTTAAGAAGTGAAAATTGTAAGTTGACCAGATTCACTCGCCCATTTCCTCCCATAGACTTACTGTGTGTAGATCTAGGCTATTTTGTACTCGGCCCGAGTACTAATTGCTTGTTCATTTATATCTTGCCAGTGGTAGCATATATTTCCAAACGTTTGTATTCTAGGGTGTTTATTTGTCCATTCAAACACTACTATGTAGCTCAGATAGCACAGTTTGACAATTTTTAAATTTGAAGGTACACAATGTTAGCTTAAGTCTTTAAGTAAATCTTTA